>JAYMFT010087035.1:0-14127 GCA_038088735.1 Panulirus argus | reverse complement strand
ATACACACACACACACACACACACACACACACACACACACACACACACACACGTACATACATACATACATAGATACACGACTGCATTTGTGCTCATTTAATTGGATGGAAAATAATCTCCTGAGATTCTGGGCATCAGCTCTGAGACTGTCACATACACAATGAAAATAGCCCCCATTATTAAGGGTTGCCTCTGTGTTCTGTTAACGTGTGTCTGTATCGTTCGTCCTTTGTCGTGCTGTGTATCAAATCCAACCCCCCTGAAATCTCCTGATTACGAAGAGGAAAGTCAGATGTTTCTCTCGCCAAAGGGGGTCATTGTAGGGCAGAGATACGGTGGGGGTCGAACAGGTGTTAAATCAACGAGTTGCGCCGCTCAGTGCTGCTGCTGCTGCATCTGGCGGTGGTGAGGGGGCAGGCCTGGCAACAGTGTCATGGCGTCATGCCTGTTTTGCATAGAGAAACGATAGCAGATAAAACCAGACACGCTGACAGTTTCATGGTGATTTTTCACAGAGCAGGTATATATGGTTTATGCCACGGGGATATTATGTTGAGATAAATGTGTCGGTGACGGCTATTGAATTAGAGTAATAGAATAGAGAGAAAAAAAATACGTATTTAATATTGGGTGAGAACATGTGTTTGATTGTGCTGGTGATATTATAAGCCTCGACTGTATTGTGCCATGATATAACTATGAAATATTATTGGGAAGAAAAATGGTTACAGAGAGTGACGGAAATGAATGGCGTGGTCGTAGAGGAGGGGAGGGGGTGTAGACAGTAGTGGTGTTCGACAGGGAGGCGAGTCGACAGGTGTGCTAGAGGTGTATTGTGTTGTAGGATGTATTGTGATGTAGGATATATTGTATTGGAGGATATATTGTAGGATGTATTGTGATGTAGGATATATTGTATTTTAGGATGTATCGAGTTGTGGGATACATCATGCTGTATTGTGCTGCTTGGTGTGTTGTATTTTCGGAGTATTGTGCATTTGGATGTATTTTAACGTCTGGTGTATTGTAGCGAAGGTGTATGCTGTATTAGAATGTATTGTGCTGCTTGGTGTATTGCATTTTACGTGTATAGTGGAGTTGGATGTATTGTACTGTAGGCTGTATTGCGGCGAAGGTGTATTGCGCTTCAGGGTGTATTGCTGAAGTTGTATTCTGATGTTGGATGTATTTTGCTGTAGTGTGTTTTGCCGTTTAGGATGTATTAAGCTGTATGATGTATATATTGTTTGTGCAGTGCTGTAAGACGTATCGTGGCGAAAAAGCCGCCAAGCTTTTCCCCACCACCTTCGGTAAGTGGCTTAAAGCTTACCACCGATACAGAGGAGCTGAAAAGCTTGAGCTTCCCTGTGTTCGTCGAGTATGCCCAGGGCAATGAGGCCATTCAGGTTGATTTGATTCGTGCCGGTAACCCCGGCAAATTTATTACTGTACACCCCATACTCATCCTTGTGAGCGGTGGCGCAAAAGGATTACAGGGGTCACAAAGGGTCTTTGAGAGGCCTGTCTGAGCCAGGGTGTAGATTGGTAATGTAGGGTGTATTTTGGTGAAGCAACGAAGGGGGGGGGGGAGCTTCTTGAGACACAGTATTAAGGTGTTGCTGTGTGCTGGGTTGGGTGTTTGAGGAGACGACTCAAAACTGCACTGCGACATGGTCGTGTAAGTGAAGTATGATGGTTTTTGAACTGTGAGGTTGGTTTAGTAATGAGGAGTACACCTCAGATTTACATTGAGGGGGTTCGTGTGCGTTAGGAGAGAGGTTTTAGATCTGGTGTGTGGGGTTGGGGTGTTAGGGAAAGGGTATTACAGAAGGATTGAGTGCAACACGGAGTATTTTGGAACCTTACTTTGGGGTTGATGTGTTGGGTTAAGAGCATTTTCAGAACTGTATTTTGAGGCTGAATCTCGTGTGTGCATTGTAGGGTTGGCACGATTCACAGAGGGTGTTTTAGGTGTGTGTGTGTGAGTTTGAGGCGAGAGAGCGAGGATTAGCAAGAGCTTCCTGAACATGAGGGTGAAGGAGAGTTATAGAACACCGTTGTTGTGAGGAGGTTGTGGGTACACCGTGACTGAAGAGCCACCTTTGGCGAGGTTGTATCGTCCGAGTACAATCTCGTCGAATTTTTTTTCTCTTTTTTACTCCGAAGGAATCCTTAAGTTCCCTTCTACTGATTGGAGCCTCGTTCGCCCACATCCAACCTCTACCCGCCGTGAGGAGTCGGTCACCTTCGGCGTGGCTGTGCCATCGTTATTGGACGAAAAGGAGTACAATTTCTTCGAGGAACCTCTCACGTCATCCTCCCCTTCCAGCTCCTCCTATTTGTGGCGCAGCCGTGAAGCTGCAGGAGGTCCATAAATGGGGTCCTAGTGAGGGTTTTTCCTCTAAGGCTCAATCCTCTGTTCTTAACGCTACCTCGCTAATGCGGGAAACGGCGAATATTTATAATATATATATATATATATATATATATATATATATATATATATATATATAATATCATCGGCTGGCTTCAGTATGAAAGGCTTTATCGTGGGAGAGAGAGTGTGTTGTGCGTATCAGAGTCTGTTATGCCTGAGTGCGTTTTATGTGTGAATGAGGCAAATAAAAGTGGAAATCCTCTTTAAATCTTTAATGGTTAGGGTGGGATGGTGTTTGGCTGTGGAGAGTTTAAAACATGGAAATGACAGTGTGTGTGTGTGTGTGTGTGTGTGTGTGTGAGCGCGCGTTCCTGATTTTGATATTTTCTGTTTCATTTATTTATTTTTTTTCCTCCCATTAATTTCCACACGTTGTACACAGATCGTGATGATTGCAGAGTCTGCCCGCCCGTGGTAGTCCATCTAGTTTGGATGCAACGGGTTGGTTGGTTGGTTGGTTGGTTGTTTGTGTCAAAATTCGAATTGTTTCATTATGATTTCATGATGTATATATATTATATAGTCTGTATGTGAACATATCACCGTCTAATTTAACTCACAGAAGTTAGATTTATAAAGGTCTCTTTCATTGCTTTATCGTGATGTGGGAAAACATGCTGGGTGAACTTTATAGTCCCTCCCCCTTTTATTTTTTTTCTCTCTATCTCCATTTATCACTTTATCAGTCTGTCTCTCCCTCTGTCTGTCTGTCTCTGTCTCCCCATACCGGAATCCACGTCGTTCCAGCAGTGACGGTAAGTATGGCAGTGAAAGGAAAGATTACAGTACCATCAGAATTCTAGCACTGCAACGTCGGTGTATGAGTGTCGATACCGCGTCATCTTAAAAAAACAGACACGATGATGTTGACACGCCGAGGGGTGGAGAAGCACGGTCAAAGTACTATACCCAGCGTTCGCTGGGTATCTTGGTCGCTGCTGCTGCATCCCTTCTCGTTCAAGCGGTGGTCGGTTAAGCATCGCTTGGGGCCCACACCCTGAGGATTTTCAGCCCCATCACCAAGAGGACCTCCGTAAGATGTGTACGGCAGGGATAGCCCGAAAGCTGAAAGGGATTCTCTTTGTAAGGTGTGCTATGGCAGGATTGACTCCTTTGCCGAAAGGCCGGTCTCGTGTTGTATTTGGGAACTGTTGGGGGTAATGATCGAGTGTGAGATTTACTCGCAGAAATGATTATTTGTACCGTATATGGTTTCTTGGTTGTTCTGTTGTTGCTGCTGTTACCTGGGACATTTGCCACGGCACTTTAGATCTGTCTAGGGAACGCCGGAGACCAGGTGTAGCGGAGTACCTTTGATTCAGGCTTCGTTAGTGTTTAAAAAAAGGTTTAGTTTCATAGGGAGTGCTTGATATCTTGTACTCACTGTTTCGGAAGGATTTTAGTTTCATGGACTCTCTTCAGGAAGGGTTTAGATTCACGTATGCGCTGTTTGGGATCGTTTTAGTTTCGTAATCTCACTGTTTACGAAGGGTTCAGTTTCACGTACTCCCGGTTATGGAAGGGTTTTAAGTACCCACTCTTTTGGAAGCGTTTAGTTTCATGCGCTCGCTGTTTTTTAAGAAGCGTTTAGTTTCATGCGTTCACTCTTTAAGAGGGGTTTAGTTTCTTGCTCTCGCTGTTTAGGAGGGGTTTAGTTTAATATTGCCCTTTCTGGAGAGCCCAGTGTTTTGGAGGGGGTTCAGTTTTATGAAGCGCACATTGTTAAGGACGGGTTTAGTTTCATTTTTGTACAGCCTCAGTGTCTGCGACAGAGTGCAGTCGGATGGGGAGAGAATAATGCATTTCTCCCCCCACGTACGGCTCCCGTCACCCGCGTCGTGCCTGCTTAGCATGTTTTATGAGCTCCTTGCACAGGGGCACCTTTGTGCGCTGAGGTCGCCTCGTTTCCACTGGTTTAACGCCTGTTTTAGCGGGTTTCACGGTATTTGTGTGCACGTCCGCATGTGTATGTCTGGGCCGATTGCACTTTGTGTGTGTGTGTGTGTGTGTGTTTTGTCTGGGGTGGTCGGCGTGTGTGTTACTTGGTCGTGTGAGAGATGATGTCTGTCTGCCGCCCTGTGGATTACGATGTGTTTGCGATTAGTTTGTGATTACTGTCTGTGATTACTGTTTGTGATTACCGTTTGTGTGTCATGGGGAGAGAGTTTACACTCCCGTTGCCCCGTGTCTTAGCCTTGTATATTTGTACCTCGTCTTTGCTCTTACACACACACACACAGATGTGCTGCTCACAGACTTATTTTCGTGCAGGTATTACGTAGATTGTAACTACATCTTCCAGTTATCCATAACCATGTCAAGTTGTGTTTTTCTCATCATTGGTTGCCGTGAATCGCCTGCAGATGTCAGCGACGTACCTTAGGATATTGATAGGAAAATCGGATTTGTACAGACGAAGAAAACACACGTCTGCAGTGTCCTAGGGAGAAAAATACCCCCTCCACATGGCCGGTATGTATATAGTAGAGTGGCTTGGGTAATTCTTGGCACACTCTGCTTCGTGTTAGGTTGGTTTTATGTTATAGAATTTGTTGTTGATGCGTATAGATGTTCTGTTGTCTTGATTTTTATTAAGTCTTTTGTTAATTTTTTCAACTTGTCACATTATGTAGTCTCTGTCTTGCATGTCTGTAAAACATTCTTTATTAAATTATGTGTGATTTTGGAGAGTAACGATGTATAACTGTTTCCATTCACCACTCCGTAAATTTGTAGTAGTTGTTGAGGGTTATTGTCTCTCATTAGTAAAGATCGTTTTAACAATCCTCCCACAACGGTGATGGAAACATTTTGCATTTCTGAAATTTCTTTGTAACTTCTCAAAAAAATTAATACTTTTTATGAAGCATATCTGAAGGCAAATGGATTTAATTCATTCGTATATTCCCCCTTGGGAGGCAGTAGTGATGGGCTTCAAGACCGTAGAATCAGTGCTTGCGAAGATATGAGCGCATATGTGTTTGAGAGGAGCGTTCCAGAGCTTCTGCAAGAGCCGACCCTCCCACAGGTGGCCAGGTTGCCCCCAGAAGCCGTCAGGTAATGACGCGAGGCGTCAGTGGCCTGTAAGGATCAGGGGACAATATTCCAGCGAATTTCTTAGGGGACGCTTACAGGGAAACGTAGCGCTGTGCCGCTCTTTCGAGGAAGACTGTACGGCGTGTGAGCGCGACGGTGGTACAGCCCCTGAGCACGGTGGGTAATTAATGGCGTTCTGGCCTTCGTCCCGACCCTTCACAGGGTCAGGTCAAGGTCATATGTCAGGCCCGCCTCACCACGTCGTCCTCAAGGGTTTGGCCAGGGGTCAACCACCATACTGCGTCAGCCACACGCCCATCAGACGTTTCTTCCAATGTATAAAGAAGTTGATCGCTGCACCGTGTTCATGTAGCTTAGATGTGGCTGGAACGATCACACTACGAGAGCTTCCAGCGCTTTAGCTGTCACTGTACAGAAAGGCCTATTTGTATACGCCACCTGTCACTGGCAGTCACGTATATATTACGAACAATTTACTGTGGTCACTACAGTAACTGACTCTAGTGTTCACCACTCCAGTAGCTGAAACATGACTATAATGGTCATGTTATGACTTTTTTTTTTTAAGTGAGCATGGGTGTCATGTTATACCATCTGGCGTGCATGGATGTCATGATATGACATCTGGCTCGCATAAATGTCACGTTATGACATCTGACGAGAGAGTGAGTGAGTGTCGTGTTATGACGTCTGACGAGAGAGTGGGTGTCACGTTATGGCGTCTGGCGAGCATGGCTGTCATGTCATGACATCTCGCAGGCATGAGTGTCACCCCACGAATGTTGCCGATGTCAGATCGGACACAAAGCGCTGGTTTTCACCAAGCGTCCTCTGCCGGCTGGGGGTCTCGAACCAATGTTCTCGGGTTTTCAGGAGCTCCAGCATTACATGGGAAGAGGTCAGCCAGTACCTTCACCCGGCGCTTGGCGTATATTTATAAGGTCACTTAGAGGAAAAATGCCGAGGGCCTTAGTTTCTTGAACCGTGTTGGCTCCTGGGTGACGATGAGTGCCAGACCTTAAACTTTGCAGCTCTCCCTAGTTGTCGTACAGTCCTGATATAAAGGTCAGATCCTGAAGGAGGTGACCTGGTCGTGTTAAGGGCAACGAACTCTGATATAAAGGTCAGATCCTGGAAGGGAGAGGGGGTGTCCTAGAGCATTTAAGGTTAATCACCTCTGATGTAAAGGCCAGGTTGTGGAGGAGGAGGCCTGGAGGTGATAAGGTCAACCAGCTCTGATACAAAGGCCAGATCCTGGAAGAGGAGGCTCGGTCCAGTTAAGGTCAACCAGCTGCTTTGATATAGAGGCCAGATCTTAGAGCAGTAGTCCAAGAACGGTAAGGTCAGTCATCCCTGGAGAAATCCTGAAGTAGTTAAGGTCAGCTTAGACAGTTAAGGTCAGCTTTCTCCTCTTCAGTGGACAAACACAAGTGTGGAACTTTACATAAAGTTCAGGACACTTACCTACGGTATAAACCAGCCACCTTCACATGATCCCCTTCCTCTCCCCACATTATGACCTTGTTAATGGCGTATGCTCTCATTCAACTGTGTATCTACTTTCTTATATTTGCATTCATTTGGTTTTTAAGTACATAAAGGAAAGTGGTCTTTCCTGCACACGAAAGTAAGTTTTAGTTTTGTATTTGTTAGATGTTTAAGGAGTTCAGCTCTGTTTTCTTTAGGCAAGCACTGCAAGTGTTTATTAATTTTTCATCATTTAATTATTTTATTTTCTTATTTATTATATATTTATTTATATCTATTTTACTTTTTGTTTTCGGAGATTTTTGCCAGGCTTGCGGAGCACGTATCGTGGATGTTTTATATGCAGAAAGTTGCCTGTTTTGTTTTCCGAACGTCTAAGTTGCTCCACCAGACCTGATGTTTGCTTCGTGGGGATTCGTGCGGTCGTGGCCCAAAGATTTCGTTAGAGTGTGCGTTGACACGACTCGGCTCTAGTGGCTGTGGTGGTGTCTGCGAAGGTTTACGCATTAGAACAGGAAATACTATTTGTAGCCATTTGTTGAAAATAAGTCTCGAGCGTAGAACAGGAGAGCGAGAGAGAGAGAGAGAGAGAGAGAGAGAGAGAGAGAGAGAGAGAGAGAGAAGAAAAAGCTGGTCAGCTCATAGTTTGGAAAAAGTTTGCGTGATGGAGGAAAACTTTTTGGCGAATGTGACGTTTTGTGAAAGCTTACGGGATTGGAAAAGTAGGAGGTGTGTTCGTGTACACGCTGGCGCGTCCTGGGGTTGCTCATGAATGCTGCTTGCTCGTAGGTCCCACCCAGTCTGAAATGGAAGAGGAGCTGCGGGTCTCTCTCTCTCTCTCTCTCTCTCTCTCTCTCTCTCTCTCTATCTATCTATCTATCTATGTATCTATCTATCGCCGCAGTCTTTGCTTGCCGTATCGTCATGATAGCGGTTCCCTTTCAACTGTCTGAGAAGACGCAGCTATGGGCCACCTGGCACCCATGTTAGTGCCACCAGCTTACTCGCCCTTGTGGCATTGTTGGGAAAACTGTCACCCACCGGTGGTGTAGCGCTTCACAGCATCACAGTCAGTCCTCAGCAGCGGCTTCTGCGCAGTGTGGGTCCACCTAGGACCTCCTCCTCCTTCAGGGGGGACCCATGGCTCTCCCTGGTGCCACCTCCATCGGTATTCCTCTTGCTTCACTGCCTCTCTCGGAGCGATACTTCCCTCACTCACCCCACAGTGCCACAGTGGCACTCCTCTCACGTGCCTCGCTGTTGCCACGGCCCGCCTCACACTCGCGCCGGTGCCAGAGGGAGCCATAGAGGAGCTCAAGGAACCGAGACAGGGCTGAGGGTGCTTGCCTGCCGAAGGGCGTGTCTGGGGGAAGAGACTGGCCCAGAAGTATTAGTATTACGTTGACGCTATGGAACCTATCAAGGTGGATATATATATACTAATATATTTGCCTCATATATATATATATATATATATATATATATATATATATATATATATATATATATATATATATATCAGCACAGCTTCATACTTAAATATGAAACTAATTCAAGCATAAGCCAGCAGGTTATATCAAGATGCTTACTTTGCTGTGGGTGGAGTTTGGGATGGTGTAGTATAT
This sequence comes from Panulirus argus, assembly GCA_038088735.1. NCBI lineage: Eukaryota > Metazoa > Arthropoda > Malacostraca > Decapoda > Palinuridae > Panulirus > Panulirus argus. The sequence continues at coordinate 5,520 of JAYMFT010087035.1, read as the reverse complement.
CCACGGCCTGGCCCGGCCTGGCTAAATGGTGCTCAGGCAGGGAGGTCATCAGCACCTGCTTGCAGTAAGCCTGCGTACTGATGTTCAGGCAAGGGAGACTGCGCCCTCAGTGTGTCACTCTAGTGCCCTCTCTCCTCTTGTGGTAATCTTTAGTGTATGCATTTAAAAACGAGAATAGTAACAAGAAATTAGAAAATTTGGTAAATCTTGATGTCATGGGGATGGAAGTGTCTCAAAGTGTACCAACAAGAACTGTGATGGTACGCCTGCATAAAGCGACGATCCCCACATGACTTTTGAGTCGAGAAAATTTGTAAAATGTTTATTTCTTTAAAGTGACTTGACAGCATCTTTAATATCATGATGGGATGACCTTACAGCTGTATCGCTGCAACTCATTTTCTTTTTCTATATTTTGCATTTCCTTCACTACATCCTCTTACCCTTACATTAATTAGTTATTCTTCATCACATCCTATTATTATGAATAACTTCCAACTCTGTACTTAACCAGAAACCTCAGGATAAGTGATTCCCAAAGTCCTAATTGGGCATAATACTCATGATGAGTATTATAATCTTCATTGTAACATAACCCTCGTGGTAATATAATCCTCATGAGTAGCTCCCTACCTGAAAGTCAACAATGACCAACACGATCAATAACTTTAAGCGCAGTAATGACCAAAGTCGTCCCGTTGTGGTAACTTTCAGTGTAGTCGTACGATTATGTCCCTAGAATAGAATGTTATTCAACGCAGCAGCTCGGTTAGAGATCCTAATTACATATCCTTCAGCTCATAAGGAACATAGACCTTTCAACACCAGAGCGCGGCCAGAGGCCTTTTAGCACAGCAGTGCCCCCGAGACTTCTCAGCACAGCAACTTTTCAGCAAAGCAGTAGTGCGACAGCAGCTGCAGCAGGACAACCAAGGACCTTTCAGCACAGCAGCGTTGCAGCAAGACAAGCACTCTGTGCACAGCAGCCGTGCAGCAGAACTGTAGTTCTTCCAACACAGCAGCAGTGGGACATCATCCAGAGACCTCTCGACACAGCACCAGTGCACCAGCAGAATGATCCTTTGAACACAGTCACCACAGCAGCGCGGCCAGAGACCTCCCGACACAGCAGAAGCAGGAACACAGCCAGGGTGGGTGGGTGGGTGGGTTTGGGTCGACCATTGGTGGGCCGTCTGTGGGGAATGACTTGACCCACTGGGCTGCCAGAGAGTTCCTCCTCGCCCTCCCTCTCCCCCTTCCCCCTCCCCCACCCCCTCCCTGTATTTTTCTTGGGATGGGGGAGGGAGGGGGAAGGGGAACCCCTGTTAAATTTTATACTCCTTACCCTCCGCCATTGAAGTGACGTGTTCCTCCTTTCTCAGCTTCTCCCCAGCGGCCTCCCTTGCTCGAGCGTGTCCTGGTTTCGTCGTTTATTATTCTTTCGTATTTTTAATTTTTCTCTTTTTTCCAAGGCTTAATTTTTGAGGTTAGATACCTTTTGGTTTGTTGTTCCTATGCTGTTTACTCGTCTGCCTTGTCTCACTCTTGTCTCTCTTTAGTTTCGTTTTCTTTGGTGATTTTTTTTCTTTTTCTTTGGTAATATTTTATTTTTATTTGTTGTTGTTGCTGCTTGTTTTGCCCATTTGAGTGTGTATCGTTTGATGATGCTGTTTTGGTCTATTCCTTCACTGTGCTTGCTTGTATGTTCTTGGGGGATTATTATATTTTTTTTTGTGGGATTTCTTCAGTCCTCGCTGCCTCCCTTTGTTTTTATTTCGTATACTGAATATGGGGTATTTCACCTCTTTTTTAAAGTATTGTCTTTTAAATTGCTTTTTCTTGTCATGGTTTAATGCTTTTCGGTTTAATTCTGTGCTTGAGGTAAAGCCGTAAAATTGTCCTTGTTTTAACATTATTTTTTCCCAGTATATGTAAGGGTGTTTTGGGTGTTTTACGCATTTCCACAATATGTTATGTCTGCTTACATAAATGTTGAATTGAATTTTTCCTCATGCCATTTTGATTTCGCATTGCATTTGTGTCCATTTCGGTTGGATTTTAACGTGTCTAACAGTCTGTGTTTGAACCAGAGTTCAAAATGTGAGGTCCAGTGATGAACATGTTGAAGGGAAGAGCATTTAAGATGGATTTTTATGTTCCTTTCAAACTTTGATACGAGTTTTTGTTTTACATTTCTGTTGCTGTTTTTGACATTATTCTTGTGATTGCTCTCTGTCGTTGTCAACATTGATGTACGTGTATCCTTAATCATTGATTTGAATATTAATGTTTAGTGACAAAATGAAACTTGGAATTTTCTAATTGTAATGGAAACTTGTGTGAAAGAGATATATCCTTAATATGTGTATCTCTGATCATCACAACTGTTTCTGCCTCTCACACACGGTTAGCACAACTGTTTCTGCCTCTCGCACATGATCAGCACAACTGTGCCTGCCTCTCGCACTCGAAGTACTGAGGACGTTTTTGGATCAGATTTTGTCCGTAGATGTTTCTTATGCCCGTCTTCGATTTACATGTCGAGATTGTTTATCTTATTCGTTTATTCTTTTTCTGTTCAGGCTTCTCATTAGTTACTGGCCACAAACACCGATTTCACGTTACACACACACACACACACACACACACACACACACACACACACTCTCTCTCTCTCACTCACTCACTCACTGCAGTAACGTTCCTCTGATAAGTTCAGAGAAGACGTTGGGGCCTCAGACAAGGTGACGCTGTGCCAACGAACGAGGTGACCTTATGACCTAAGGCAGGATGACGTCATGGCCACAGGCATGGACTCGGCCGAGCAAAGGTGACGTCAGACACCCCCTCCCACCCCACCCCCTCCCTCCCCAGACACCCCCACCCCCTGTCCCTACCCTAGGGCACGGTGACGTCAGGGCCTGTGAGAATGGCAGGGGCATCACGTCTCCGCTAGTTCACGTTGACGTAACGTAACACAACTTGAATGTCTTTCGGCTTGTCATTTAGGGTCGTCTTCGAGGACTTGTGTGTGTCTGTGTCTGTGTGTGTGTGTGTGTGTGTGTGTGTGTGTGTGTGGGTGGGTCTTGCATAGCGTCGTTTGTCAACACTTCCAGCTGGCGGGTCTTCGCCGAGGGTCTTCTTCCAGTATTTCCCGCCGGAGTCTTTGAGCAGGGACTTTCTGCCAGAGTACTTCCAGCAGGGCAGGAGGAGTTCCGGTGTCTCCAGCACCGGGTTCGTCACACAGGGTCGTCGGCCAGTATTTCCCCCCCCTCCCCCACCACCCACCCTACCCCACCTCCCCGCTGGAGACTCGTCTCATTAAGTCGTCCGCGACGACCTCCAACAATAAGTCGTCACGCAGGGTCGTTTGGCGGTGCCCCTAGTAGGAAGCTCATATCTGGACGTCTTTCAGCAGTAGCCCCATCAGGACAGACATCACAGACTTCGTCAGGAGGACATCAAAGGAAGAGCTGTGATTACCTATGGGATCTTTCCCCGACTCGCGGAATCCTTCCCCCCCCCCTTCCAGCCCATCCCCTACCGCCCCCTCCCCCTCTTCCTCTTACTCTCCTCCTCCTCCTCCTCATACCTCCTCCTCCTCCTCGGAATCGATACCTCATAAAATATTTCACTGTGAGGTGTGGCTGAGGGCGTCCTCGTGGGAGTCATCCATCAGCATCACGCCCATCACACCCATTAGCCCGCGGGCGTCATTAACCCCCTCCTCCTCCTCCTCCCAGCCCGCCAGCCCGCTACGCCCACGCTGGCTCCTGCTGCCGCCCGCCCGCCCGCCCCTACCTAGTCATCCCGCCCGGGCCTCATCAGCCGGTAACGACGGGAGAGTGACATCACGGCCAGACTGACGGACGCAAATTTTAAAGAGAATGGAAGTGAGGCAGGATTCCTGGGGATTGTGCCGGAGCGGAGGAGGGCGGGGCGGGGCGGTGGTGGGCGGCCGGGAGAGGCGCCCGGCGCACTGTTGTCCTGATTGCTGTGTCCTCTCATGACACAGAGGCCGGACTGTTACGAGGGACGATGATCGTGTGCGTGACGCAGAAACAGTCCGTTGTGTGCGGTAACGTGGTGAAGGCTGGTCCCGCGCTGCATGATAGGCGGTCGCACTTGACGCAAAGAAAATTGTCCGCTCAGACGCAGTGATGATCGAATGCGACGGGCAGAGCTGGTCTGATGCGATGCGGTTTAGTCTCTTGCACGTAACGATGGCCCCCAGTTGACGCAGCTCGGTACGATGTGACAGGGAGTAGTCTGACGCTGCGTATTCTGACGGCCTGCCGCCGTGACTGAGGAAGGACCTGGTTGTGACGGGAGATCTCGCGAAGCAGACCGGACACAGCGCCACACAGCCTGTGTCTTGTGAGCTTCCTCCTCTTAGCAAGGTTGGAAACCAAGGTCATGATCTTAACAGGATTTTAACTCCTCGCAGTTGCTAGATATGGCTGGAAGGTTAGCCATTGCCCAGAGGAAGTGCAGAATGCGAAAAAAGGGTGTCTTACCTTAGATAAACGGTGCGGGTGGATGAATGGACGGAAGGAGGGGATTTTAAGAGACAGGCATAACGGGACAGAGTGGGGAATTGGGTGAATGTTTAGACGGGATGAAGGTAATGCAGTCATTACGATTTTCACATAGAACAGGATTGTATTAGGACAGTAGAGACCTGTCTCGAGACGACAGAATAGAAGTGTCCCAGGACGGGAGAACGGACAGACCAACTCGGTCCTCTACCCAAGTTACCCTCTGTCTCTCTCCCAACCAACCAATCCCCCCCCTCACCTTCCCCCCCCTCCAGTCATCCCATTGCTGTCTCCCCTCCCCTCCCCGTCCTACCCCCGTCCTGCCCCGTCATCACCTCCTCTTTTCCTGTTTTCTTTTCCTTGCCTCGTCGTCAGAAATATAAAACCTGGAAAGTCAGTTTATGCAAGGCGGATTTAATTTGTCGCTCATTCCAAGGCAAGTGAGTCCGTCAGCGTCCTCCATATGGCCGTCCCCGAGTGTCTGGCTGGGAGAGAGTGGGGAGTGGGGAGAGGGGGGGGGGGGAAGCGGAGGCAGGAACTGGAGAGAGGAGGAGTGATGGCACCGGGTGAGGACGGAGGAAGTAAAGGAGGATGGAGGGTGGAGGTAAAGGGGTTGGAGGAATGAGGAAGAGGTGAGCAGAGGGAAGCTGGAAGGAGTCCAGTCGTAAGACTTCATCTTAACCTCCGCGTATCCACCTCCGTCCAGGGTGGTGTTGCCCAAGGGTCGCCCTGACCATACACGTCCCGTAATGATCCTGTTCGTCCGTTGCCAACGAATAACGACGATCGTCTCTGAACCACCCGGATAGTGTCTTGGTGCCTTTCTCTGTTGATTATTATTTTGCGTGTGTGTGTGTGTGTGTGTGTGTACCTATATATATATATATATATATATATATATATATATATATATATATATATGTTTCTTTGCTACCGTTGTAGGAACACCCGCAGGTGAGAGAGAGAGAGAGAGAGAGAGAGA
>JAYMFT010087024.1:0-14128 GCA_038088735.1 Panulirus argus | reverse complement strand
GATGTGGAAAGGGAGCTGTGGTTTCAGTGCATTACACATGACAGCTAGAGACTGAATGTGAGCGAATGTGGCCATTTTATCTGTCTCCTGGCGCTACCTCGCCGGCGCAGGGGGTGTCAGTGGTAATTACCGTGGGGCAGGGTGGCATCAGGAGTGGATGGGGGCGAGCAAGTGTGAATATGTACATATGTATATGTATGTGTATGTATATATATATATGTAATGTTGGTATGTATATGTATGTACTGTGCATGTATGTATATGTGGGTGGATGTGTCTTTCTTCGTCTGTTTCCTGGCGCTACCTTGCTGACGCGGGAAACAGTAATCAAGTATAATGAATAAATAAATAATATACATTTACTATACATACATATATATACCCCTGGGATATGGAAGGAAGAAACCTGCCATCTTATTCCCTGTGTGTCGTATACTGTGACTAAAGGGCTGGAGCATGGGGCTGGATTCTCCCTCACTTCTTATATTTCAGTATATAAAGGATGAAACAAGAATGAGCCAAGCAGGGATGCTCATTCTTTTCAAAGTAGCAAGCTGGGGTGTCTGTTGTAACCAAAATGAGAATAAAGGAAAGGTAAGTTTGAGGAAAGGAACCTGGATGTTTTGGCTTTGAGTAAAATGAAACTCAATGGTAAAAGGGAAGAATGGTTTGGGTATGTCTTAGGATTAAAGTTAGGGGTCGGTGTAATAGCAAAAGCAAAGGAAGAGGTAGCAATACTGCTGAAGTATGAGTTATGGGAATGTATGAAAGTATGTAAGGACTTGAGAGCTAGACTGATGTGGGTAAAATGAAAGTGGATTGTGAGAGTTCCTATGCACCTGGCCATGAGAAAAATGATCGTTAGAGGTGCTTTAGGAGCAGCTGCATGAGTGTGTCTGCAGTGTTGATGCAAGAAACATGGTATTAGTGATGGGTGATTTAAATGTAAAGGTGACTAACAGGCAGTTGAGGTTATAACTAGGGGCATGGAATACTCAGTAAGATGAATGGAAATGGTGAACAGCTTTTGGAGTTGTGCTGAGAAAAGACTCATGATTGGGAATTACTGGTTTAAAAAGAGGGACATACACAAGTGTACATTTGTTAGTAGAAAAGATGGTCAGCGGGCATTATTAGAGCACGTACTAAATGATAGGCATGCAAAAGAGAGATTCTTGAATATGAATCTGGTGAGAGGGGCAGCTGATGGGTTATCTGATCCTTACCTGGTGGAGGCAAAGGGGAAGATCTGTACAGGTGTTTGAAAAAGAGGAAAAAAGAGAGGTATATGTGCAGAACTTATAGAGAAGGAGTGCAAATGATTGGACGATGTATCAGAGAAATTAGCTGAAGGTTTAGAGGAAGTTGTAGGGGTTGAAAAAGAGGGCATATGAGAGTTTGGTTAAGCGAGTATTAGTGAACTTCAGGGAGAATAAGTTGAGAAAGACAAGAGAACAAATGTGAACATCACTGAAGAGGGCAAATGAAAAAGTGGTAATAGGTAGTGATGAAGTGAGGAGAAGGTGGAGTGAGTATTGTGAGAGATTGTTGAATGTGTTTGACGATAGGGTGTTTGGGTCAGGGAGGTATGCAGAGTGATAGAACCTTGGAAAGTGGTATGTTGGAGAGGATAGTGATGGTCAAAGCCCTGCATAAGATGAAATGTGGCAAGGCAGCTAGAGTGGATGGTATTGCTGTTGAATGAATTAGGAATGGGGGTGACAGCATTGATGTGTGGTTAGCTAGGATTTTCAGTGCATGTATAGGATCATGGTGAGATGCCTGAGGACTGGCAGAATACATGTATAAAGCCATAGAGGACAAAGGTGAGTGTTGAAACTACAGAGGTAAAAGTTCATTGAATGTACTAGTAAGTTGTGTGGGAGGATGGAGACTGAGGGTTGAAGGCATGTACAGAGTATTAAGCTGGGGAGGAAGAGCATGGTTTCAAAAGTAGTAAAGGATGTGTAGATCAGGTGTTTTGCTTTAAAGAATGTGAGAGATACGTAGAGAAACAGAAGTATTTGTTTTCGGGATTTATAGACTTGGAGAAAGCATATAATAGTGTAGATAGAGATGCCTTGTGATAGGTCTTACAAGTATATGGTATGGGAGGAAAGCTGCTTGAAACGGTGAGAAGTCTTTATCAAGGACATAAGGCATGTGTACAAGTAGGAAGAACAGAGAATGAGTTGTTCAACATGAAGGTGGGTTTGTGGCATGGGTGTGTGAGGTCACCATGCTTGTTTAACTTATGTATGGATGAGGTGGTGAGGGAGGTAAATACAACAGTCTTCAAGAGAGGAGCAAGTATGCAGTCTGTGGTGTGTGTGTGTGTGTGTGTGTGCCTGAGAAGTGAGTCATTTGTTTTTTGCTGAGGACACAGCACTGGTGGCAGATTTGTGACTAAGTTTGGAAGCGTTTGTTACAGGAGGAAGTTGAGAATAAATGGGAATAAAAGCATGGTTATTAGGTTTATCAGGGCAGACAGACAGGTTAGTTGGAATGTGAATCTGAATGGAGAAATTTGGAGGAAGTGAAGTGTTTTAGATACCTGCAAGTGGACAAGGTAACAAATGGAAGTGGAAATGAGTTAGAGGGCAGGTGAGTGGGGTGAAAGTTTTGGAAGCACTGAAGAATGTGTGGAAAAAGATCATTATCTGGAAGGGTGAAAAATGGATATGTTTGAAGGTATAGAAGTTCCAACAGTGTTGTATGGATGCATGGAAAGGGCCATAGGTGAGGATGTGCAGTTGAAGGCGGATATGTTGGAAATGAAATGTTTGAGGACAGTATTTGGTGTAAGTGAGGTGTAAGGTGATCTGGCAAAATACATAATAAAAGGGTAAGAGAGAGGTATGGTAATATATAGACTGGTTGAGAGAGCTGAAGAGGTTTTGCTTCAGTGGTTTGTAAATGTGAAGAGAATGAGTGAGGAAATTTTGACGAAGAGCAAATATGTGTCAGAAGTGGAGGGAATGAGAAGAGGGGAGACCAAATTAGAGATGGAAGGATGGAGTGAAAAAGATTTTGAGTGATAGGAGCCTGGATATGCAGAAGGATGAAAGATTTACTCTGGATAGAGTGGATTTGAATGATGTCATGTACAGGGGTCAGTGTGCTGTCACTGGGCTGAACCAGGTCATGTGAAGTAGCTGGGGGAAACCATGGAAAGGTCTGTGGGGCCTGGTTTTGGATAGGGGGCTGTGGTTTTGATGCATTGCACATAACAGATAAAGAAAGGATCTGATCAAATGTGGCCTTTCTCCTTTTGTTCTTGGTGCTACCTCATTAACATGGGAAATGGCAATCAAGCATAAATAAAATAATATATACTTGTTTGCTGTTATGCTGCACCAGGAAAATAATATATACTTGTTTGCTGTTTTGCTGCACCAGGAACAGATGAAGAGATGGCTGAATTTGTTCACATCCACTCTTTATATGTCATGTACATAGAGGCCTTTTATAATGGATGAGATTTATTTAGGAATGCCCATTAAGCAGAAAGTCTGTTAAAAGGGTTTATTATAACATTCTACTTTTAGGGATATGTACCTGAGTGTCAATTCTTACTTTAGTAAGTGTTATAGAATGGCTTTCTTTGGAAACAGTAATGGCTGTACAGATGTTATTTTGGTGGATTGTAGATAAAATGAAGTCTTTGTTAACATAAATACTTTATAAAACTAAATTTAATCAACATATAGAAGTTAATTGGAGCTTCAGTGTTATTGATTGCAGCTGCCACGTTCCAATAGCGCACTGACACCTCCCTGCCCTACTCTCCTTCTTCATTGGCTTATTCCTTGTGTGGGAAAAGTTTGTTGCTACTTAAAGGCCTTATATGGTCAAAATTACAGGACTATTTTTCATTGGGCTTTGAAAATTCAATCTTTTCTTTTGTGTTTGGTATATTACTTTCATATATTTTTCTTGAAAAATGGCTTGAATGTCTTATTCAAAATAGGATGGGTAGTGCGAAACTGATATTTGCATGTGAGGTCACAAATACATCTTGTAACAACATAAGCAATACCATTATGGGTACTCTACAGTAATGGTCTTCAAACTTAACTTTTATTTACCATTACTGATTTTGTCAGCCATAGATCATGTCTGGCAATAGTTCTGAAGAAAGTTAAAGTTCAGTAGAAGGTCGTGTGTGTGACTTAGAAAGTGAGGAAGATGACTATGGGACAGTAAATATGGAAGCTGGTGTTCTATATCAGGATGAACCTCCAGCCATTGGGGAAGCTGGCCTTGACCAAGAACATCAATTTGGAAAAGATCCATATGGAATACCGTGCAAAACTTTGGAATCCCATTTTGAAAGAAGGGTAGGTGTGACTCATTGGTAAGTTCTTGTTTTTATGAAAATTCTCGCTGCAAATAATTCTTTTCAAAGAAAGCAAATAACCCATACCTGCCTTGTTGCCTTTTCCATGCACCACTTTATTCACTCAGCCAGCAGGAAAGGATAGACCTATATGATAATGAATTGGCTCATTGAAATATCTAGCCCTTTAATCAACTTTTCTAAAACTATTTTTCAGGCTGTATAAGATTACTTAGCTTGTATGACTTGAATTAAAAACAAAATGTATGGATCACAGATCAGCATTTTACATTTTTTAAAATTTGATTTTACATCAAAAACAAAGTTTGTACATTCTTTTTTGTTTATATATGTTTCTATCCTTGATACTCATGAAGATTCCCATTGAATATTCTTTACTGACCATAATAATTCAGAATTAAATTTCTTTTCAGCTACTTTTTTAAATGAGTACACAAGAGAAATAGGTGCAGTAGAAGTCTATGAATGCATTGCAAGTTTTGAAAATCACTACCATAATGCAAACATACAGACTAAAATAGCATTTGAAGAACAAAATGCTAGTTGACAGTCTTAACTGGTCTTATTGTTTATACTTACGTAGGTTAAAAAGGCTCAGATACTAACTGATCATTGTTCCTGAATAGAAATTTCCTTCTCATTGTTTGGATTGTTTGCTACATCTATGGAAGGGCTACATCTCTCCTCATGATAAAACATGAGATCTTAAAGTGTACCAAGCAAAGCACTAGCATCTATGATTGCAACCACTTGTCACGCCTATGTCTCAACATTAGTGAAGACATACAAAGATATATTTTCATTGAATTGTTTATTCTTGCAACTACTGCTGTGTCAGTTTCCAAACATGCAAAATCTTCCCTTACCAGCCCTCTTTGTTGTTCCTGCCTCTGCATTTGCCACATTAATAATGTTGAATGCTTCATCCATGAGTCATATTTGCGACAAAGCAGAATGAAATGCAATGGTCGCAAGAAAGACAATAAAAGTACGAACTTCAGAGCTCTATAACTTTGCTGTTTCCCAACATGTTCTAATTCTGATTTTTCTTTTAAGGTTAGAACTTCATGAATTTTGAGATTCCAAAGAAACATTGACATGTAAATTTTTATCGTATAAGACTAAAATTTTTAAGAGGTGTTGGACTGGCTGTTCTTATTATCCTCTTGTTATCAAGTATCATTTTGATGTTAGGGGAAGCTAACCCTATTGACTGACATGTACATGACAGTTGCCTGCTTCAGCACTGCATATCACTTGCCTCTTTAAGTGTCTATTAATTCCTTTAATGGGCACCTTAGATGCTATACCTATGCTTGCACTTGCAGGCCATTTTCCAGACATGATGGGTTTAAAATGTTTTCAACAAACTCACATGAGAGAGCTAAAAAGAGAGTGACTGAGACTGAACTGATGCAAGTTATGGCATGCTGCACACAACTGGCTTAGAAAATGTAAACAAAGATGGTGGTGGATACATTTGTTGGTACTTCTATATTGATAGATTTTTTTATTTTTATAGTAACTATGATATATACTATATTTATTAAATGAATATTTTTCATGTCTGTTAAACGAAAATCTGTTATACGAGGCTCCGTTACAAGAGGCCTCTCTGTATAATGCACATCCAGGCCCTACAGACCTTTCTGTGGTTTCCCTTAAACATTTTACATACCCACTGATGGCATGTCATCCCCTCTTAACCCCAACACTCCAGTTTGCTCAATCCCTTGCATGCCTTGCACTTTCATGTGTTTTCAGGCCCCAAGCCTTCAAAGCAACTTTCTTCACATCCTTCCTCCTCCTCCTCCAAGAATAACCTCTGTTATGCATTTGGCAGAGACAGAAGCATCACCACATAGGAGACAGTAATTTCCCCAGGGAGTCAGAAAAGAAGTTACGTAAGTTATTCCAGTCAGCTTTGTTCAGGTGCCAGTATTTACACTTAGAAAAGGCTGCTGGAGGGGGAGGTGCTGTTAGGAGATATACATTTATGAGATTATGATCAGATGAACCAATTTGGGGCGAGACTGTGTATTTACAGCGAGATGGACTAGAAGTGAAAAACTAATTCCAGAATGTTAGGAGAGTGGTCATAGCAGTCAGGTATATAGGTAGGGTGGGGATAATTTGCTCTAAATCACTAAGAATGGAGAATGTGAGGGCTTCGATCGCTCCACTGTCCATATGGGAGGAATTCAACCGTTTCCTCTTTTCCGAAAACCTCTACAAATCTTCACCCTCGACTCCACAAGCTGCCCCTCTCAACACATTCACATCCAAGAGTCTCTCTTTTGCACTCTTGTCAATAAGTATGTAATCTAATAATGCCCACTTGCCAGCTTTCCTAATCACCCATGTATATTTGTGTATGGTAATAAGAAAAGTGCAGTTGAAAGAGCTGAAGAGGATGTGATGAAATTGTTTAGACTTATGGAATGAATGAGCGAAGAAAGGGTGACACAGACGATATATGTGTCAGAAGTGGGGGGAACAAGAAGAACAGATGGACCAATCTGGAGATGGAAGGATGGAGTGTTAAAGATTTTGAATGATCTGGGCCTGAACATGCAGGAGGATGAAAGGCGTGCACATATAGAGTGAATTGGAATGATGTGATGTACAGGGTCAACGTGCTGTCAGTGGACTGAACCAGGGCATTTGAAACATCTGGGGTAGCATGGAAAGGTCTGTGGGGCCTTGTTGTGGATAGGGAGCTGTGTTTTTTGTGCATTACACATGACAGCTAGAAAATGGATGTGAGCAGATGCGGCCTTTCTTATTCTGTTCCTGGCACTACCTCATTAACACAGGAAATGGTGATTATGATAAAAAAGAATAAATTCTTTGCAAACCAGTCTTCTGGAACAATTCACTCTCCTCTCTTGCTATTTATGCACATGCCTTACACCTTTGATAAAAACTTCTCATTGCTTTTAGTAGGTTTCCTAACACACCAAATTTTTTCCATTCAAACTCACACAAACTAATCTGACTGTCTGCATTGCTAAACCTAATATCCTTGCTTTTATTCACATTTACTTTCAGCTCATTTCTTTTACACATTGTCCCAAACTCAGACACCAGCTTCGGCAGTTTTTCACTCGAATCTGCCATCATTGCAGTGTCATCAACAAACAACTAATAACACTGTTTAGTTACCCCCAAAGAGACTGCATACCAGCCCTTCTCTCTCAGACCATGGCATTTACTTCCCTCACCCCATCCTTAAACAACTTAAACAGCCATGGTGACATCACACACCCCCTACTGTAGTTGCACTTTCAACCTGTCCACCCATACTCCTCTATACCTACTTGCACATTTGCCTTACTCTCTTGATAAAGACTCCTCACTGCTTGTAATTGCATTCCTCCTACCCATATATTAGTAACTCCTAAAAAGAATCTCTATCAACCGTATGATATGCTTTCTCTAGATTCATAATTGCCATATACAGATCCTTTTGTTTCTGTAAATACAGTACCCATGGAAAGTGAGGAATGGATGTATAAAAAGAAAAACTTTCATTTCCTTTATTTTAGTTCTTAGTTTGGCCACCAAGTGCCTTCATAACAGCTTGTATGCATTGCGGCATGGAGTTAGTAAGGTTTCTGCAGTAATAAAGGTCAATTCCGTTCTGCCAGATGTCCCTGAGGGTTTCAAGAAGGTGAGGAATTGAAGAGGTGTTCCTTTCTTGAAGTTTAAACTTCATGTGAAACCACAGCTCCTCAATGGGATTCATGTCTGGAGAATTCCTAGGCCATTGAAGGATGTCCACCTGCTTGTCTGACAACCATTTCATGACCTTTGCCATCTGACATGGTGCACTTGCACTGTCTTGCATGAAGAAGTTGCAGATGTGGATCTCTTAAAAATTCATCATTTGGTCATGAAGGACTTCAATGTAGTGTTCTCCATTCATCGTGATGTTCTTGGGAAGAACATGAAATACCCCATGTCTTAACTCTCCACTAAAGCAACCCCAAATCATGACTGAGTCTGGGTGTTTGACAGTCATTTACACATAATGGGGGTCACGGGGCTTCATGTGTGAGGGACATCTCAACCTGCCATACCACACTGCACCACAATGAAAAGTCAACTCATCGCTCCATAAGACCCTTCTCCAGTCCTTAACAGAGAAATGTTTGTAGTTCCTTGCAAGACTGAGATGAGCATCATGCATCTTGCAAGTCAGTAGGGGTTTTATGGTCGGGGAATGAAGAGGCAGGTTCAGGTGTTTCTGGCAGTGCTCTTGAATGGTGCATTCTGCAACACTTACAAGGAGGATGGGATAGGTTTGCTTAAATTGTCTTCCTGTGATGCATAGATTTATCAATACTATTCTCTTGATAAGCTTGTCAGTAGTTGCTGAAGCCTTTCTGGGACACTCTGGTACAGATTTACGAGGTGGAACTTCATCTTGTGGGAGACTCTTGGCTTTTGCAATGAGGCTGTATATGGCTGACTTGCTCACTCCCATATGCTGACAAATCTCCACCGACATTTTTAACTCCTCAGGGCAAGAATCCAAGCCTTTTCTTGCTGGGTGAGGTTCTTGTTCCCCATTGTAAGGTGTGGGTGGGCAGATGTGGGACAAAAAGTGAATGAAACAAAAAAAGGGTCTTTGTTAATCCAGCAGCTCATATGATGCATCCTCTCTCTATAGCTTGTCCCATGAGGCATAGATGTGCTCCTCAGTCTGTGTTGATGGGATCACCAGAGATAGTTGCCAAGTACTAATTAAGTGAGATGTGAGCTTTCAGTACGCTGACAGACATGGAATCTCTGAGGACACTTAACCACACAACAAAAGGACCCCATATTCCTCAGACTTTCCGTGGATACTATTTCTTACACACTTTTCTTAACACACATCCTCTATGACTTATGAAACCACATTGTTCCTCTCCATTCTGGTGCTCTGTGTATGCCACCAACCTCCAAATTACCACTCTCCCATTTAACCTACCAGGTTCACTCCATTAACCTATACCTCTGCAATTCAAACACTCTTCTTTGTCCCCCATGCCTTTATACAATAGTACTGTACATGATTTCCATTAACCTTCAGGCAATTCACCGTGATCAAAACATACAATGGAAGTCCTAACTAACTAATTAATCAACAACAGTTACCCCCTTTCATAAGAAATTCAACTGCAATACCATCCAATCCAGCCATCTTGTCATATTTCATCTTATGCAAGGCTTTCACCACTTCTTCCCTCTTAACCAGACCACTTACCATGACTTTTGATTCTCATACCAACCTGACACTACATCTGCCTCTTTATCATCACACACATTTAACACTCCTTTGAAATATTCACTCCATCTCCACCTCATCATTGCCTGTCACCACTCCTTTATTCCCCTTTCACTCATGTTTTTCACACACCATCAACCTCCTTCCAAATCATCTCATTTTCCCAGAGGTTTTCCAATAATCAATCAGCACAACTCTTACCTTACTATACCCCCCTGCTTCAGGAGTCCTTTCTATCCTTATGAGGATCTTGCAGCACTTAGGGTGCTGGCCATGTCCATTGGTCGGAACCACATGTCATAAAGAGTTGTGAAGGTCTATGTGCAGAAAGTGTAGGGGTGACTTCTTCATGGTTATTGTATTATGGGCATCAAGGGTCTTGGAATATGCTGAAGCAGTGTTTATAGTGTTTTAGTTAAGGATAATGCTTTCAGCATAAGCAGGAGAATGTGGCTCATGTTTGTCTTGGGAAAATGGTTTCTGAGTGATGTATGTCTTGTGGTAAAGAGTTTAAGACTTAGTTGGGAGGTCATTTGTTTAGTATTTGTTGGGTTATTTCATTGTGTAAGTATTTTGTCATTTGTTATATTTGTTGGGGATGAGGGGGTCTGATTGGAGGGGTGTAGTATTGTTGCATTAAATTGAGTGCTTAGCTTGTGGGAGTGGGACTTTATTGAAAGGGCCTTTGTTTCATTGTGAAGGCATTGAGTGTTCGTGGTTTTTAGGCAGTCAGTGATTTTTATGAATGTATTAGTTTGTGTGGTTTGCACCTTTCTTGTATTTTCTTTTGAAAGGGTGGAGGATGGGGCAGGTGAAGCATAGTTTAAAGTGGAGTGGATGAATTGTTCATACAGCATTAAGGGATTCTTTTTCAAGTCCAAATTTGGTGCCGCTTAGTGCTGTAAGTGCATTTATTGTATGGGATGCTTTTGCATTGGTGTTATTGGTGTGAAGAGTGAATGCAGTGTGTGTGTGCCATATGTGATGCTTAAAATGGTTGGTTTCTTGCTCAATGGAAAGGGCTATCCATTCAAGATGACTGGAAGATGTGAGCTGGATTCAGGTCTGTCTGGGGTTAAAGGAGTGATTGAAGACTTCTTGAGAGATGTAGACATTCTATTCTGGGAGAACCATTCTTTCAATTGTGTAATGTACTGCTGCAAGTTTGATTCTGCTACTGTGGTTCCAGGGTTTTGTGGTGTGATTGTGAGGCCGTGTGCTTGTGAAAGGAGCTTTGTCATGGTTTGCCTGAGGTAACAGAAGGTCTTGGTAGAAATTAAAGAGAGTTAGATAAGCAACTGCTCCTTGAGGAACTCGATTTTAGAGTTTAAGTGTTTTAAAGGTAAAACCATTGTGAGTGACTCTGGCATGGAAGCTGGCTATTAAGTTGGCCACCCACAATTTTTAACATTTTTGTGGTGGGTGACATCATACACTTTTTTGTGTGAGGATGTGTCAGGGGAGATTGTCAAATGTTTTGTTGATGTCTGCTGCTACTAGTTCTGTGTGGAAGAAGGGTTTTTGCATCCATCTAGAATATGCTTTGCGAGCTAAGTGTGCAGTGTGGTAGTAGAATGTTGGGTATGAAGCCATGTTCTGTGAGTGAGCATGGATTTTTTTTTATATTTTTTTATGTTGTGGATCTTTTTTTTTTCACAGTTTCAATACTGAGGACAAAAGTGATGTAGGGTGGTAGAGTGAGGGAAGTTGGGTGGCTTGGAGGGTTTTTAGGATTGGTATTATGTTGTCAAGTTTCCAGAAGTTAGGGATTTTGCTGTGTAGCCTAGATTAGTTGAAGGTACATGTAAGTGTTTGGAGTGCAAATGTGCCATAGTCTTGTATGTGAAAGCTCAATATGTTGTCAGGATGTGTAGCAAGGAAGTTATTTAATTTTTGTTTGTATTGCTTGTATCATTGGGAGTGAAGGGTGTGTGGGAGGTTATTTTTGGATGAATTTTGTGCATTATTTTCCTAATTTGTTGTACTGGTGTGTGGTTGGTTTTTGGATGATTTTTTAATAGCACTTCAAGAGTATATTTGTTTGTTCTTTGGGAGAAGAAATTTCACTGGAATAGGTGAGGAGTGCTTAATAGATAGGGGCTGGAATGGTGGGAAAAATTTGGATTTTCTTAAATGTGCACCAGAATTAGTTGCTATGGGTCTTATGATTGATTGTATTGAGGAAGAAGTATCAGTTTTCAATCTGTCTTTCAGTGATTAGGTTAGTGATAGTGTATGTAGAGTTTGGATTTGTTTTCTGATTTCTATTGGTGTTGAGTGGTTGTGTTTAAGTTGGTTTCTTTACATTATGAGGTATCTAACTTCTGGGGAGAAATTTGAATTACTCTATGTGCCCTTGTGGTATGTACTTTTGCTTGCTTGGTTGGAAATGTTGATGGAGTGTGAGATTGCATGATCTAGTGATTAGAAATAATGTACGCTGAAATTAAGTTGTTAGAAATATTTAGAGAAATACTATTAAAGGCTGTAAAATTAGCAGTTGGATACAAGGTCATAAGATATAGGAATTAAAAAGGATAATGCATAGTGGACAGAAGAGGTTAGAAATGCTGTAGAAGAGAAGGAAAAAGCATTTGGTACATTGCTTAATAGGAATGTACTAGTGGAAGTTCAGCAAAGGAAAAGGGAAGAACATGAAATATGTAAGTGGAATGTTAAGAAGTTGTTAGAGGAAAGCAAAGAAAGAGTAGATGAATATTTTGGAAGAAAGTTGATTGAAAAGTTTCAGGATAATAAGAGACTATACTGAAAGGAGGTGAGAAAGGAAAGAGATGAATGTATGAGTGGAAATGTTAAAGTGAGAAAGAAGGAGGGAGAGTAGCTGAATCAAAAAGAGGAAGTGAAAGAATGATGGAAAGAGTATTTTGAAGAATGATGAATGTAGGAGAAAGGGATGCAGAAGTTTTTACATACATGGATATGGAGGATAGAAGAAAGATGATACAAGTGAGAGGGCCCATACCAAAAGGGAGGTAAGAAGGGCAATAATGAGCCTGAAGGTAGGAAAGACACGTGGAGTGGATGGGATTATGGTTGAAATGCTGAAGTATGGAGCATTAAGTGTGATAAAATAGTTGCATCTAATATGTAATTTAACACAGAAACAGAAGGTTGTGCCTGAGGATTGGGTGAAAGCTATTATTGTTAATTTATTGAAAGGAAAAGGTGCAAAGGATGTATGTAGCAATTATAGGGGAATAAGTTTGTTAAGCATACCAGGAAAAGTGCATGCAAGAATGCTGTTTGATAGAGTGATGGAAGTGACTGATTGCAGAATAAGTGAAGAGCAAGGGGGTTTTAGGAAAGGTAGGGGAAGTGTGGATCAGATTTTTGTGCTAAAGATGACCATGGAAAAGTATTTAGCAAAAGGTAAAAAGTTGTAAGCAGCTTCTATGGATCTGGAGAAAGCATATGACAGAGTCGAGTGGAATGCTTTAAGGGATGTGTTAAGAATATATGGGATGGGGGAACATTTGTGGGATGGTGTGAAAGCCTTCCATAGAGGAGCAAATTCATGTTTAAGAGTGGATGGAGAGGTGAGCAAAAGTTTTGGTACATATGTAGGTGTGAGGCAGGGCCATGTGTCATCACTGTGGCTTTTTGATATATATATATGGATGGAGTGATAAGAGAGATGAAAGCAAAACTAGGGAAAAGGGTTGCAGAGATGGAGTGTGGCTAGTGGCAAGCCTGTTTGCAGATGATACTGTGTTGTTTGCTAAAAGTGAAAAATAATTGCAGAAGGTTGTGTTTTATGTTGTGTGTAAGCATAGGCAATTGAAGATTACTAAATGCAAGTAAAAGTAAAGTAATGGTGTTTGAAAGGAAACAGTGAAAATATAGATTTTGTTAAAACTATATAGAGTGAAAGAAGTAACTGTGCTAAATTGTGTTTTAGATACAGGGGGAGAAAGACTAGAAGAGGTGAGAATTTAAGTATTTGGGAGCTGTCTTGGGTAAGTTTGGTGATATAGAAGGAGAGATAAGTGAGACAGCAGTACTAGGTAGAAGAGTCATTGGGTCCCTTCATAGAATGATGAAGGATAGAGGCATAAATATGGAAGTGATGTGAGGATTAAGGGACAGCATAGTCCTCCCAACCATAGGATGGTCTGTGGGGCCTGGATGTGGAGAGGGAGCTGTGGTTTCAGTGCATTACACCTGACAGCTCATGTATGGATGTAAGTGGATGTAGCCTTTCTTTGTGTTTCCTGGCACTTCTTCGCTGATGCAAGGGATGGTGATGCTGTTTCCTGTGGGGTAGGGTGGTGCCAGGAATGGTTAAAGGTTAACAAGTATGAGTATGTACATGGGTATATATGTATATGTATGTGTATGTATATGTATGTATGTATATATATGTATATGTATGGATATGTGCATAATGTATATATATGCATGTGTGAGTGGCTGTGTCTTTCTTTGTCTGTTTCCTGGCACAACTATCTAACACGGGAAATGGCAATCAAGTA
>JAYMFT010087023.1:0-28387 GCA_038088735.1 Panulirus argus | reverse complement strand
CGTGCGTGCGTGCGTGCGTGCGTGCGTGCGTGCGTGTGTGTGTGTGTGTGTGTGTGTGTGTGTGTGTGTGTGTGTGTTCTAAGCTGTTTCATACCGCCGGAGAAGTGACCACTTGTCACTACCGTTCATATTACTTGCGACGACTGAGTGTCGTAAGTTAAAGTGATCCCTGCTGATTCTCCGGAGCTCTAATCATTCTGATGATAACTGATATCATTCTTGATCCCTTACACTGGGCATCCCCTCCCCCCCCCCAGCCCCAGACCTTGATCTTCACAGGACTTTAAGTGGAGAAAACAACGACTTCTGTAATAGAAGCAAAACAGATACACGACACTGAAATACGAAATATACAAAAAGAAAAAATCACGTTGACAGGACAATGGGAATACGACATTAGGCGCTGCTTACACCCGTCCTGGATTTCTCTTTATCCAGTGATAGTCAGTTTTGTCGCAAGAGTTCCCGTAAGGATCACTTCTCTCTCCAGCAACATTAGAGCCCAGAACATCACAATCAGATCAAGTAAAATAAGGTTCAAAGATGGCAGGCATCTTCGACAACACCAATGACACTGATTTGGAAAGCTAGAACCTACAATTTGCCTGACGCGCTTCGCCAACTTTTGTCGCACTCGCAGGCATCAAGGTCATCGTGTATGCCCACCTTACAAGACACCAGAGAACTCGGCGGCTGAGGCACCTACGAAAATATTGAACATTATCGATCGCCTCGAGTCCAACTCCTGCGAAGAGATGGCCAGGCAGGGCCCTGAAAAGCTCCCAGACAAGGTACAGTTCATGACACCGAAGCAAAAGATATTCTGGTGAGGAAAGTCCGCCTCAAGAAAAGAATTTGTACTTGGAGGTTCTCCTGCCAAAGGTTTGTTAAGCTGCGTCACATACTCTCTGGTTCATGACTGTACTGCTGACAGATATTAACGCTGCAAATACCACATCACAAGATTGTGTTGATTGGCTTTAAGGTACGTTTTTAGTTGTGTGGTTTGAAATGCACGCGAGATCGGATCAAGGATGTATACTGGCACATCTTTTAACTCCTTGAGCACGGCAGTATTTCCCTTGAACTCAACGGAACGGTCCCTGAGCACCACAATATGACCCTTGAACACAACAGTACGATCAGTTCTTGAACAGGACGGTCATGACCCTTGGGAAGGATGTCGTGACCTCTGACTTGGCTCTTCAGGATCAGTTGAAAAAGGTTATACCATTAAACTCAAGGGTCGTAACCTTGTGTGTTTAAGGAGTCAATGCTTTTACAGATGGTTTACAACGTGTAATGAAAGTGAGACGAGGCGACTGTAACATACAGCTAAAAGCAAGCACGCACAGGGGAAGGGAGATAAATAGATAGATAGATAGATAGATAGATAGATAGATAGATAGATAGAGACAGATAGATAGATGATATAGAAAAAGATATGGATATACAGACAGATATCTTTAACATGTACTGGACACGTGGAACAAAGGTAAATCGTTATCACTGATATATATAGACAGTTAGATAAAGTTATTTTTGTATCCTTTTCCATTTCGATAACTGTGTAGCTTGGCCTGGACACCTGACTTCTGATAACATCATCCTTTGCATATGTTTCTTTCCGCCTTTTCTCTTCACAGTTCCTTATATTTCATGCATTTGTCACCTCTCTTACTCCTATCATCTCTGTATATATGGCCTTTTATCGTCTCTTGATAATTTCTATGCTTTGTATGCTCTTGTGTCTTCTTTTTTTCGAGTATGTCTTTTTGTCAAACATCTTTGACGTCCTTTGGGTTTTGTCTTTCCCTAATTAATAGTTACTTGCTTTGCATATCTTTTCCATCCCCTGCACGTTCTTCTTGAACGCCTACCGTTTTCTCTTGTACATCTCCTAACCAGACGCACTCCTTCACCTGTGAGTATCGCCCATATACCTCACCATTCTGGACTCCACGAGTCACGTGTCTTTGTTACCTCACCTAATTTTGATGGATTCTTAGTTTGCCTTGCGTCCGTGTTCTTTATTAGTAACTCTCTTTATTTTGTAACCTAAGTACTTTTCCTCTTGTTATTCATCCCATATTTTTACATTTTTTGATTAAATAATATCTTGCATGGTGCTTCTTTGATAATCATCTTGTTTGTATTGCCTCCACAGATCTTAATTAGTCCTCATATCTTATTAGACTGTTTCTTCCACTCTTCTTGCTCAATACTTAATCCATGATACTCTGGTACATTTTCTGTTCTCAACAATTTCTCATAATGTATTTTTTCGTACATTTTATCTTTATAGAATCTTCACACATATGTATATCAATGGCACTTTTTCTCTTCCTCATTACTCCTTATCTTTAGTAATCTCCTCGTCTTTATACCTGCTTATTTTTCATTCTATCTTTTTCTTAATACAATACCTTATACCAAATCTCAAATACCTTCTTCCATTGTGTCTTATGTCTTTGGTAATTTTGCTATTTGTGAGACCTCCTCACTTTGTTGTATGTTTCCTTATCAATATTTCGTCGAGTTTGATATTCTGTGGGCAATTTCCTCTCTCTGGTTATGGATTCTATCAATATTTTACTTTTCACGTTCACTCATTCGACGGTCCATGAATGAATTCAGTGCCTTTGATATCCTCTTTTCCTTGTTCGTCACATGATGTCCAACGTGTGTAAGCCAACTAATTAGTACTCACATGCTGGTGGTGTTTGCAGTAATAAAATCACTTGTAGAACATGATTAAGTAGATCAGGATATGTGCGTAGTCAACACCAGTAAGTACTCAGAACAGTGCATGAATGTGTGTATGTGTGGCTGAGCTTGGCGCTAATACATGTGCCTTGTGGATGCAAAATGTCAAGTTCTTCACTGATTTCCAACTTTCCCGCTAGATGATTCACACGTCCCCCATCCTGGCTTCAGCCGTCTAAAGGGTTCACTGGTTAGCTAGATCGTAATGACACCCACTTAGTAATTATCTCTTACATCATAATGGGTGTAAGAGCAGCTCTTCTTGACCTGAAAGAGGGGACCAAAAAAAAAGGGATGTATATTTTTCACACATGTCCACCATAGCTTTTAAGTTTGAATCTGAGTGTAATTGTGATCAGTGCTTAGTAACTGTGTCCCGTTCGTTCACTCAGAGCCAGGTGACAAGAAACAAAGAAAGCACCCTGGAGAGGCTTTGAAGAGGTCAGGGGGTCAAGAGGTCGACTATGAGGCAGGGTCAAGGTCAAGAGCGCCTTCCATCAGGAGAAAGAAGACAGAAAAGAAAACCATAAGCGTTCAGACTGATGACCCAGTGGGGCTCGGCGTCCCTCGGAGAGGGCCCGAGCCCAGGGACGGGGTGTGGGGAGAGGGAATTGGCCCGGCGGGGGCTGACGCAGCTGCTGCTGCCGAACATCAAAAGAAACCCAGGAAAAGGGTGGTGGTCGAAGGGGGTGACCAGGCGAAGCCGGCTCGAAAGGAGACAGTGCATTTCAGCGACCAGCTCAACGAAACTATCCACGTCTCACACAGGCTCAGAAACCCGGACAAACCCGTGAAAAGGACTAAAGATAAAGCAGTGGGTTCCGCAGTCACGCCAGATGCAGCGGGCGCCACCACTCCTTCCAGCAAGTCACCGTTAGTCGAGAAGAAGACCTCCAGAGTGCGTAAGGATCCTTTGGAAGCCATGAACGTCGGGACTAACCCGGCCTCGGAGGGAATAGCAAAGTCGGCATCCCAGGTCAGCAAAGTGTCTATGGGGATGCAGACCGAGTCGCTGACGCCCTCTGTACTCCGTAATCCCATTTTCATGACGGAGGATTTAGATACAAGTGTGGACTGGCAAGGAGAGGAGAGTTCTATAGACCTGCACACGAGTGCCAGTTGCTCAGCCTGGCAGACAGACGAGAGCTCCTTCAACTGGCAGACGGACGCCAGTTCGTATACTAGACACATGGACGCTTATCCACTCCCTGGTAAGGATGATCTCAGCTCCCTCGGTCTGGGTTCCGGTCAGAACGCAGAAGCAGAGGACGTCCTTAATATAGATATAGACAGTATAGGAAAACGGAGACACAGGCAAATACCAGAGGTGCTAGTGAGGGAAAATGTTGCCTGGGACGGCGGAGGTTCCAAACCAAAATACGGGCCTGGTGAACGTGATCACACGAGAAGTAAAATTAGGGAGAACACGAGAAACATTGATGAGGAGAGAATCGTAGAGAAGTACAAAGGCCGTTACGAAAAGGATCACAGAAATGATAGCCCGATGGTCGAGAGGAGGAAGAAAGAACAGGATGTCAGTCGAGAAGAAAGCCAGAATTATGATGATCAAGATCCAGAAATCATGCTCCGAAGACTTCGCTTTCGACGTCAGATGGCAGAGGACTTCCTGCAACAGGTTGCTCCAGCGGGTAAGGCTGCTGTGCACAGCAGCACCCAGGGTCTGAGCCCGTGTCCAGGCGAGCGAGGGCGTGAGGGGGCTCCGGCATCGGCAGACGCCAACATTTCATCAACATTCCCAAGAAAAAACGCGAAAGAAGCCAAAAGCAACAAGACATCAGCCATACCTCAGGAATATTTCGAAGATTGGGAGGGTAAGGTCCCGCTGGAGACCAGCAGAACTTGGCCCAAACGTTCCATCGATGCTCAGAGATCGGATGACATAGACTTAAGAGCCTTTGACATGATGCGTGACCGTGTGGGTGACCGAAGAAAAACAGGGAATCCAAACCCGCCCTATAAGACAAGCCACCTGGAAATCAACCTCGTTTATAACGAGCAAAAATGCTTAAAAATCAATAGCAGCCAAACGACTTTAAATTCTGAAAAGGGAGGGAAAGACAGTGATAGATTAAAAGAGAGTACCGATCGAAAAGCGACAGTTACTCTTCAAAGTCCAAAGATGGCGCGTAAGGAGAACCCTACTTTCCAAAAAGACCGAAAGGAAAGGACTGAAATGGCAACACTGACCATAGAGAAAAGAGCCAAGCACACGCGAGTGGCAGAAATTTCCGATGATTACCCGCGGAGTGAGGACGATTACAAACCATCGACCTCCGTCAGTCCGACAAGCAAGAAGGGTTCCACCCGACCAGACGGAACCAAGAGCATGTTAAGGAAAAAAAAGACAAGTCAGCGGGACTTGAGTGAGGCATCTGCCGCTGCTCACAAGGCTCCCAAACCTCAGGAGATAATGGTGGAACACAAGAAAGCCAGACCAAAAGACCAGTTACTGGAGCCTACAGGAATGGGTCGTAACTTTGTGTGTTACACAACTGACACTAGTTCCACCGTAACCAATACAGACTCCGTCGGAAGGCGGGTTAGGAGGGTTAGAAAGAAAACCCTTGCGATACAGACCGATGCCGACGGTATGGTGATTCCTGAGCAAAAAGAAGACGGTCAAGAAGGCAGCGGGAAAGCCAGGAAAGATGTTAAGGAGGATCTCGTAAAATTGAAGGAGGTTCCCATCCAAGCGGCTGAGCCTGTCAGAGAAAACGATTCGACGAGAGAAAACGAGTCTTCTAACTCAGCGGTAACATCGCTAAGGCGGAAAAAGAGCGTAAGGAGAAAATCAAGGTGTATTCAAACCAGCCTTTGCCCGGATGATAATGACACCCTTACTCCGCCAGTTACTGCCAACCCTGCAGTGGAGTCTGAAGGTCCACCAGGATTTCACAGAGAAGGTGGGACAAGCCCCAGCAGGTTACAAGTTCCAAACTCGAGAATGGGAAGGTCAGAGGGGAAGCTCTCGGACCAAGAGTCGAAACAGGACACTGCTTCGATTAACACCAACACGAGCTCACTGCGGAGGATGAGGAAGGTGAGGAAAACGACGGCAACAACCCAAACGGACGACCATCCCAACCATCATCCAGGTGACGCGTTCCCTCGTGACGCTCAGCCGGACTCGGTTTCGGTTCGAACCAGCTCGCTTCGACGCATCAGAAAGACGGAAAAGAGAACGATCGGAATACAGACTGACGAAG
Source organism: Panulirus argus (assembly GCA_038088735.1). Lineage (NCBI taxonomy): Eukaryota > Metazoa > Arthropoda > Malacostraca > Decapoda > Palinuridae > Panulirus > Panulirus argus. Next base: position 22,394 of record JAYMFT010087023.1, on the reverse strand, counting down.
CAATACCAGTGACCATCGAGAACCTGCACCTGACACTAACGGACCTGACAGGTCACGGGGACGCAAAGACGTTGCTGGGAATACCATCCCAGTCCGATTCCCTTATATACGTGAACATCCCGGCCGCGTTCCTCGAGTTGGGCGAATCCGGTAACGACGCTGACGTGAGCGAAGCCGAGAGCGACGACCAGAAGGGGCTTCCCAGGGGCGCCGCCGTCAGGACGTACAGCAAGGTGACGGAAGAGAGTGAGGACGAAGAGCCAGGCGCCATTTCCGAGTACAATGCCAAGCTCCTTGAGGTAGGGGGATGTGGTCCGTTTATCTCAGAGAGCAAAATGAATATCTCGCTGCTTGATGTGACCTACGAGATCGAGGTGGAGACGGACGCTGGCGGCCCAGATGGCGAAAGTGACCACGTTGAAGATGGTGAGAGTGATCTCGATGATGTCACAGGCGCCCCTGACGGTGAGAGTGATCATGACGATACGACAGGCATTCCCGATGGTGAGAGTGACTACGAGGACGACACGGGCGCCCCCGATGGTGAAAGTGATCATGGTGATGATGCAGGTGCCCTGCTTGGGGTAAGTGATGATGAGACCGACTTGGGAGCCCCAGATGGTGAAAGTGACCATGAAGCTAATCCAGTTAGCGCTCCAAATCGTGAAAGTGACCACGATTTACAGGATAGCTCGTCCACAGACGACCTACCTGGTGAAAATGACGAAAGTGAAGGGGATCACATGGACGGTGAAGTGGAAATGATGGGTATGAAGTGCAGTGAAATCCCCCCACAACCAGTGGACGTCGACAGTGACGAAGATGAGAGCGAAGAGAATACCGGTAATATTTATGTGGTTGAATATCAACAGACGACAGAAGCAGAAAGTGAGGCTGAACTTGGCTGTCTGGAGGAAAGAGATTACGAATATTTTAACTTCTACGACAGACGTTTACGTGACGACGAAAGATATAAAGTTGAGGATAGAGAGAAGAGAAACATCGGGTATGAGAGAGAGGAGGAAAATGTTATGAAAGTCAGCGAAAGAGAAAACAAAGATAACATTCGAGAATATGAAGAACGCGATAATGCAGACACACCCACGCATGACGATAAGAGACATGCGAGGGTGGCAGACCAGGAAAGAAAGATCAGAATGTTTGAGGAATATCTGCTGAAAAGAGTAGCAGAAGACACGGACTTGGAAACAGAAAGTGAACGATCACTGGGAACAACGGATGAACGATCACATGAAGGCAAGAATTTACAAAATGTTGGTCCGAATATGAGAGGGAATGAAGAAGAAATATGCCAAGGGATTCAAGAGGAATGCGAAGTGACTGAATATTCTGCATTCGGTGAAAATGATAAAGGTAAAGACGATAAGTCTGTCGGCTCTCTTAACGAAACTCAACCCACAGAAAAGACTGGCGTAGACGAGCGGGACGACGTAGTGAGCGAGGATTCCGCCATGCCATGGGCGACGTTCAGAGAGGACGCCGCTCAGACAGGACTCATCAACACCCTTGAAGCGGGAGTCGTCCCTTCTGCTGTAGGAGAGCGGCGGCCGCTGCTGGAACACACGAATCCAGACGTATATGTGAAGAGAGAGAACAGATTAAGTGAAACGCACGAGAGATGTGAAACAAAAGGAAGCGACGATGCTGTAGGGAACGGCACGATACCAAACTTCCCCGGAACTGGTGAACCATATGTGCATCACAATACGGCCGCAGACTTGAGTGCCAGGACTGGCAATAGGAAGAGAGCATCGAGGCCTGAGAGGGAAAAGAGAACAGTCTTTGGGAAGGAGAAATTCAGAGAGAAGCGACCACTTCATGAGAAAGGATCCTTTGTTGAGAGAGCCTCACATTCCAATATGGAGATGTGTGATACAGATGCGAATGAAAAGGCGCAGCATTTACCCACTCGGGCCTCTGGAAGCGAGTCGCTTTTAAGTGGACAAGTGTCCGTTCCAGGAAAGAGAGACAGAGACACTGAAGATCAGCTGGCTGTGAAAGACAGGGTTTCTGGAAAGAGTGAAAATACTGGAAACGAAAGGGAGCTAAAGGAGGAACAACAGACTTCGCAAAATAGTTCAATTGCAGAGAGATATGAAGAAAACGAAACCTGGGCCTTACAAGAGAAGTTGGAAGAAATTAAGGAAGGAAATGCACCGTTATCAAGTTTGTATGACTTCACTCAAAATCAATTCGAGGAAGAAACTGTTGAAATACCTCAACCTCCTCATTCAAATAAGTTGGAAGAACCTCATTCTCTTCATACAAGTGAGCTGGAAGAATCTCATCTACCACATACAAATGAGCTGGAAGAGCTTCGTCGTCCTTATACAAGTGACTTGGAAGAAGTACCTCACACAGATGAGCTGGAAGAGGAGCCTCATCCTCCTCATAAAAGTGAGCTGGAAAAAGAACCTCACACAAGTGAGCATGAAAAACAGCCTCAGTCTCCTCATTCAAGTGAGCTGGAAGAACCTCATCCTCCTCATACAAGTGAGCTGGAAGGAGGATCTGGCACAAGTGAGCTGGAAAAAGAACCTTATCCTCCTCATAAAGATGAGCTGGAAGAAGAACCCCATCCTCTTCATACAAGCGAACTGCTGGAGTCTCAGCCTCCTCATAAAAGTGGCCTGGAAGAAAGAGCTGAAAGTCAAAAGTTCCAAAGAGAAAGCTTCTTTGTAGAAAATAACGAAGAAAATGGGCGATTACTTTCAAGTGACACTTTTTCTGACAAACCAGACGAGGCAGACAAGAGCAGCAGGGTACTTGAGATTCCTCATATAAAAATCTTCAAAGATAGAGAGTGGGGAGACTCGATGGACGATGGAAGATCCCTCGAGTCGGGCCATACGTTTAGTGAGGACGAAGATGACGTGCGAGTCATTACCTACAGGCCATTCCAGAGGAAAGGGAGCAGTAGAGAGGGGAGTGAGCCACTGGCTGCAGGAGCGGTAGCGGAGACGCCACCGGCTACGTCAGGTGATCAACAAAGAGATACAGAGTCCATGCACAGAGATGAAGAGTCCGTAGACAGAGATACAGAATCCATGCACAGAGATACCAGAGATACGGAGTCTGTACACAGAGATACGGAGTCGGTACACAGCGATACCAGAGATGTAGAGTCTGTACACAGAGATACCAGAGATGTAGAGTCTGTACACACAGATACCAGAGATGCAGAGTCTGTACACACAGATACCAGAGATGCAGAGTCTGTACACACAGATACCAGAGATGCAGAGTCTGTACACAGAGATACAGAGGCCATACCCTCGCATCCAAACAGAGCTACAGAAGAGAGACTTGTGCACAAGGCGGCAGAGAGGAAAGATGATAAAAGGGGAAAATGGAAAAGGTCGAGATGGCCCAGAAACCGGAAAACAACAGACGGTAAAAACGTGGAAAAGAAAGAGGTCGAGGGAAAGGCACCAGAGGCGGCCGAGGATGGACTGGCTGTGCCAAGGGAGGAGAAGAAGAAGAAACGCCGGCCAAGGAGAAGGAAGGTGAAGCATAAGAAAGAATGGCTGGAGGAGAGAGCGAGAGCGGGGCTGGCAGAGTCCCCTGGCCAGGACGAGGCTCCATGCGGCCAGGGAAGGCTAACCACGGGATTAGTTAGTGGGAAGGAAAACCCTGGAGGGATGTGCGAGGCGAGAGGAGCAGAAGATGAAGACGAGGCAGGAGCGATAAGATCGGTGAGTGGTGCGATGGGAGCGAAAGAAAGAACAGGTGAAGAGGGAGAGAGAGTACAGGGGGACGGAAGGAAGGACACTTATAAGGGTCCAACATATAGACCTTGGGCTGACGAGGTAGAGGACTCGCACGAGTGGGTCACACCCCAGAGTGATGTCAGCAGACTAAGTCCAGCTGGTATGGACGGAAGTCGCAAATCCCTGGGTCACACAGGCGAGACTGGAGACAGAGCCGAAGGGACGGAAGGAGCTCAGAGGAACATACCGACGGACGTGGAGATGTCGACGGAGGATGACACTTCCTATTATGAGGAGGATTCAAGTCGCTGTGAGGAAGAGAGCGAGGGGGTCGAGGAGGGAGGCGGGGAACAAAACGCTTACGTGGAGTATATGATGATCCGGGCGGGAGGCTGCCAGGAAGAGATGAGAGCCGTCGACCTCATCTTCAAGGAGGTGTTTAAGGAATACGACGATAGTGAGTTCCTGACTGATGATGACGTCTCTGAGAGCGAGTTTGGGCAGCGCTTGCCCTACATGACTGGGATGGACGAGGGCTCGGCTCGTACCGTGTTCCAGGAGGCGGCTGGAGCCACTAGCCCAGTGGCATATAGTCACCCAGAGCCCCAGGGAAGGGGCAATCGCCTTCCCCAAGTGGGTAATGAACCACGACCTCAGAGACCCAAAGCAAATGCGAAATCAAAAGACGAGGAAGACTCATTTCAAGACGCCCTGCAGGCTGGTGAGAAGGAAGGTCAGTACCCATGACCCTGCCTCAAGTTGACCCGACCCGACCTTATACTGGCTGTCCAATAATACCCTGAATTGTGTGGCTAATCACTGCAAGGTACGACTAACGAGTTAACACTTGGTCTCCCGAGTACTAGGTTTCCTGTCATCTCCTAGAGATAGACAACTAGCGGAGTATATAGAAGGTTATATACATAGTATAGAGACTTAACAAGCACTAGTGCAGTGTGACGACGACCTGCCCAGGTGTGCACACGGAAGACAGGCGACGGAGGCAGGCAACACTAGACACTATAACGAAACGCAGTGTCTTCAAAGGTAAACCAAGACGGCAGGACCTAGTAGGTGAAGAGATCCATGACCTGGACACCACATTCGTACACCATGACCCGGGCACCTCACTCGCACACCATGACCTGGACACCACACTCGCACACCATGACCCGGGCACCTCACTCGCACACCATGACCTGGAAACCACACTCGCACACCATCACCAGGGCACCTCACTTGCACACCATGACCTGGACAACACATTTGCACACCATGACCTGGGCACCACACTCACACATCATGACCTGGACACCACACTCGCGCACCATGACCCGGGCTCCTCACTCGCACACCATGACCTGGACATCACACTCGCACACCAAACCGGGCACCTCACTCGCACACCATGACCTGGACACCACACTCGCACACCAACACAGGCACCTCACTTGCACACCATGACCCGGGCACCACACTCGCACACCATGACCTGGACACCACACTCGCACACCATGACCCGGGCACCTCACTCGCACACCAACCCGGGCACCTCACTTGCACACCATGACCTGGGCACCACACTCTCACACCATAACCCGGACATCACACTCGCACAACATGACCTGTTCATCATCCGCACACCGTGACCTGGGCATCACACTCGCACACCATAGCCTTTCTCACTCCCTTATGACTGGATAGTTTGGCACTGTTCGTCTTTACTAAGACATCAAGGCTTTTTTTACATGACCTTCTCCCTTTATCTATTCCCGTAAATATTCTTCCAAATGGTTCATCACATTCGAGTCAAGTGACGCACGTCACCCCGTGACGCGGAGGTTGGCGAGTATCTGGTTACGATGTTACAAGTGTTGGTGCTGATTCAGTAACGCTGCCCGATGCAAGGTAACGTAGCGTGGGCTTGGCTTGACTTGAATGTGTCCCATGATTGGGTTAGTAACGTCATCTTCGTCACATGGCAACTCATGGTTACTCGTGGACCGTGTTGACCTGCGCACCCTTCTCTCGTTCTGTGCCCACCTTTCCTCCTCCTCCTCCATGGCATATCCAGAGTGCCCGCCCCTTTCCACTCTCCACAAACTCAAGAGCTTTTTTGTTTCCATTAATGAGAGCCAACAGAACTCTACACCTGCTGTGTAATTTTGTCATCTTCTCGCCCGGTGACCCGGCGTGAGCTCGTCCACATCCCCCAACCCATGTGTGACCCCTTCTCTAACCCCGTGAGTGAGACGGCCTCTTACAACCCAACAGAGAAACTGAAGCGATCATGCATGCGGACGCAGGCGACCCAGACGGACGCCGGGGTGGTGAGGAAGTCAATGCCTCACCTCTCCTTCAGTCCGGCCAGCGAGAAGGTGGGGACTACGTCTCTCTTGATTATCATTAATCTCTCTATCTTGACCATACCATTAACACAGAGTAGACGGCATTTCCTCAGACAGCAATCAATGAAACCTCAAGTTTATGATGACATAATGTCTTTATTCATTTATTTCGGAGAGTTAATCTTCTATTCAAACTGATGTGATATATATTTGTCTCATAAAGATTTACTTCATGCCACATTTCTCAATTAAAGCACAGCTATCCATGTGTAGTTCTATGTTAGAAATGTATATAACATGAACCTCCTGTCACGTGACGCACTGGATGGGCAGGTCACGTTTACTAACCGTCTCCGAACCCTCTAATCCCCAGGCTGAAATGATTTCTCAGGGAGCGCAGACCAACGGCGACAGTGGGCGTCGGAAGTTAGTGAAGAGCCTGTCCGAGGTGGCTCGCTACGAGGGCCTCCAGTACGAGATCTACGACCTGGACGACTTCACTGAGCTCTCCCTGCCCGCCAGAGCCATGTCTCAGGAGCCTCCACCGTCTCCTCCACGGTTCTCCGCCTTTGACATACCCTTAGACGAAGGACCTCCTCCCCCTCCACTGAAATTCCGACAGAACTACCACGAGATCTTCATCGACTCCTCACCGCGAAAGCCGCGGAGAGGCCTGTTGCAAAAGACGCTCTCGGAAGGCGAGATTTTGTCAGAACGACGGAGAGCGCTGAGCCTGGCCTCGGGGTACATCGAGGTGGACATCAATGGCTACCGAGACACCGAAGAAGAGGTCATCAAGCCTCAGTGTGTAAACGAAATCTCCCGAGACCTCTCTCGCAGTAAGATATTTACACCCGATTCGTTTATAGAAGAGGAGGAGGAGTTCCATGAAAACATGCTTCATAAAGAAATTCTGCCTGCCATTTTCCCTTACGAAAGAAAACTGTCCCAAATATCGACTGATTCGGATTTGAAAACGTTCGATCCAAACGAATTCCGATCGAGTGAGCATTTGCAAAGCCAACTCACAGCCTTATCATTAGATTCACTCATTGAAAGTGGTCCGTGTCTGCTGGACACTGGGTCTTTGATGGAAGGGATCAGCGTCAGGGATGGTTCACCAATGCTGTACGTCGGCACGCCAAGCGAGGCCACGGGAGTCGGAGAGTTCGGAGACCACATGGAAGAGTCTGTGAGCGAGAGCCAGGTGACTGTGGTGCAGCGAGCCTTCACCGCGTCTTCTCAAGTCATTACTTCAGACTCGGAAAACGGGAGCTTCCACTTGACTGACCACTCCTCGGCCGCCACCACACCCTCCACACGCCACAAAAGCCTCCACACCACCGGTAGCTTTGAGGAAGACCTCGAAGACGAGCTGCTACCACGTCTACGGGTATCGAATCTCGTTCACAGTGCCACCACTCTCTCCTCCATCGAGGACGAACCGACAAGTGTCAGTGAGAACGTCATCTCCGATAGCTCGCAAGGTCATGCGACGACCAGTCCGACTTCGAGTGAGTTCGATAAGGCGATAGCCGGCTCAACGGATAATGACTACAGCTCCATACGCAGCGGGGAATCCATGACCATAAAGTCAGACGTTTTGGAAGAAGAAGAATTCGAAAACGACATTATAATAGAAGAAAACATAATGGCCAGGCTGGTCCAGGAAATGAAAGACGGTGAGTCCCTCTCACAAATACCAATCAAAACTTCTGATTTCCGGGATGACGCCAGGAGACTGGCCTCCCCGGAGTCGGACTCGTCCAGTAGTCTTTTTACAGAGCAGGAAACGTCCAGGAGTCCGGTCTCGGGAACCACCAACACGATGACGTCCAAATCTGACCTATCTCGCACCGACTCCCACCCAACCGACCACTCAGAGACCTCGGAGGACTACATCACGGCCACGGAAAACAGCACCAACGATCTAGACGCACGTCGGAGCTACTCCCTGGAAGAGAGGCACGTGTCCTCCCCACCAGGGATGGCTGATATTTACGAGGACGAAGTCCTGACGCCTAAGATTGTGAGTCCAGAGGCTGGTTTTCAGGATCACCATGAGCTGAGCGATATCACAGAGGGCTACAGCGTCGCCAGTGACTTTGAGACTGCTCAGGACCTCACCTCTCCTGACGGCGACACCACCACCTCAGCAAGTTACTATATAGAGCATTCAATAGGTGAAGATTCTGATAAAGTCATAGACACCAAAACCAAGCCCGAAGTCCCGCCTAAACCTACCTATCTACCAAAGCCAGAAGTGCCACCCAAGCCAGAGAGGTTGTCATCCTCAAGAGAAACGTCCCCGAAGTCACCAGAGGAGTCCCAGGAGTTCATCGAGTACGAAGCAGATGTATCGCCGATAAAGCGGGAAAAATGTGCAGAGGAGAGCAAAACCGGTGCCATCAAGAAACGGTACTCTGCTGGAGGCAAAGTCATTAAAGATGATAATAAAAGGTACTCGAGATACTTCGAGGACAACGAGAAAGGGGAGCTAGCTGAAGTCCGAGGCCAGAGTCAGCAACAGTCCTGGTCTGAAGAGGACAGAGAGAAAGCTAAGCAAACCTTGAAGTTAGACTTCCCTCCCGGCGTCACCATGTTTGGAGAAGCTCCAAACTGGCCCGATGCCGATAATCTGAAAACTGGAGACGTGGAGAAGAAACTCAGAGTCTTTGATAAGCCAAAGAAATCCGTAAAAATTGACCTTGCGAGTGTTGAGGACCTTCAAGCATTACATTCCAAAACTGAGAGCCCATCTGAGAAGGACAAGGAGACCCCAGCCAGTGAAAACCGGCAGACGAAAGCCAAGTCGGATAAAAGCAAGCGTAAGTCAGAGGAGGTCATCACTCCCGGGATGGTCAGGAGTCCTGCAATGCACGAAGGATTTAGACTCGAGGACTGGACTCCAGTGCGCACTCCCGTAACTCCTGACAGAGCTGTGGACCCCGATACATCCGATGAGTCTTACGCCGAAGCACCGAGACATCCCCCAAAAGGACGAAGTCCTGGAAGAAGATCAAAGGACAGTCCAGGAAAGAAGGGCGAGAGTCCCAGCGGTCCAGCGGAGAGCCCCTTGAAACAAGTGGGTGAAAGACAAAGTCCTGGAAAGATAAGTAAGTTGAGAGAGAGTCCACAACGTGCGGAAACTATGAGAGAAAGTCCAGAGAGACAATCAAGGCAGAGTCCAAGACGCTCAGGAGTCCAGCAATCTAGTCCAGTCAGAGATTCTTCAGTCAACAAAACAGAAAAGCCTAGCACTCATCCACTGGAGGTCCAGCAGCGACAGAGTCCAGTCAGGTTCCAAAAAGCTGGAGGCGAACCATTGAAAAGACTGAGCGAGATCCCTGTTGGCTCAGCCCGAGAGACTCCCGACGCCTTCAAGCGTCACTCAGCTGACGTAACCCTCGCAGCAAAAGAGAGTCAAGACCTTCTGAAACCATCGGGTCCTGTGACCGGCTACTTGAGGTCAGGAAGCCAGAGTCCCACATCAAGGGAGAGACCACTACAGTTGCCGGAAAGTAAACTGCTCGCTATAGCACCGTTGAAAGACTCCCGACGAAGTGCGGAGTCTCTAAGATCAATGAGTCCTGGGTCAGACAACGTGTTCCTGAGTGGAAGTCGAGAGCAGCTGGATGAGGACGTCCGACCTGCTCTCTGTGCTCAGTGTGGGGAACGACCAGCGTCCAGGGAGGGTCTCCTCAGACCGTCGCCACCAGCTGGAACAGAGGCGACAGTGGAGCGACGCCTGTCCGACAGGGAGCCCTCGCGACCTCGGACCGTTGGTCATCGTGCAAAGTCAGAGGAGAGAAACTCGTTCGCCAAGGACTGGGGGTAAGTCACTGCAAGAATTTCAACCTCAGACTATTGTAGTATGACGTCACTCATTCATTATTCTGACTACAGACTCGTAGCTCTTAAGAAAGAACTGGTCTTTGGCATTAGATTTCACTCATTCTGACCAAGGACCACAGCTTTTGAGAAGGAAAGCGTCTCTTACAATGAACAGAAATCTTAATCTAATAACTGAAGAGAGAAAAACGTCAATGGTGACGTCAGTAACTGACGTACTCCACTTATAGACTGCTCCTTAAGTGTTCGAGATGCTGTACACGATACATGATTATCATAATTACATTTATGTGCAAAAAAAGATAATCTTTATCATCAGACCAAAGACTTGGGTCATTTCAACCATTTCCTTTGTTGTGTAGTAAGACATGATAGCAGGTGTAGCGTTAGGAGCTGTGTCCCAACTGATGGTCTCTCCGCCCACCGCAGGATGACGCCCATCAGTCTGGAGGTGGGAGACTCCCCGCGCCACGACAGCGACGACGACGAGAAGGGCGTATACATGGAGCCCTACCGCGCCTCCCCCTGGGTGTATGTGGCACCCAGCGACGAGGCCAAGGTGAGCAGAGCAGGTCTGGCCGGCACACCCGCCATGGATTGGATAATCTTCTGCCTGACGTTTGGCTGACTAGCAAACAAGTCTGATGTCAGCAGTGTTTGCATGAGAGTGCCGGCTGTCAGGAGATGCCTCAGTGTCATATATTTCCGCTGTTCCTCACCAAACATTACCTTACTCAACTCTCCTGATAATTGTTATAATTATAATTAGATACATGGGGCCAGAAGGGGCGGGGGAGGGTGACAGGGAGTGTCGTTTCCTTGCTAAAAGACGATTTTGATTTGCGCCTCTGTCACCTGCGGGTTTACTGTGCAGCCCATATTCATCCTGTGAGCGGTAGCACAAAAGGATTACAGACGTCACGAAGGGTCTTTGTCGGACCCCAGTGGGTTGACATTCATTACAAAAATCGTTGCAAAATGAGTTCATTACATAAACTAATAATCTTTCGTCTAATTAGTTTACCGACTAGATGCCAATAGTGGAGACAGTCTTAGAATTTCAGGTATCCTGTTATCAACAATAAGGTGTTGTGACATTTCTTGCAGGGTTTGTTTAGACCCGTCCCCAGAAGGCTCTGTTTCTTCACAGTCTAAGACAGTGTTACAGTCTGTGTTTAAATCTCTAGCAACAACTTTTCAGTTCACAGAACGTGTTCTGATCCATGACACATCAATAATACCAGGATTTATAGTCGAAATATAGAAAAGCTGATCACAAACTGATATGTTAGTGTATTCAAAACCTCTGTGGGGACGAGAGCAATATAGAAGGGTCAACAGATTTTCAGTCCACTCTAGTTATGTCTTCCATGACATTCACCAAGATAAAGTATTCATTTACACATCTAATTATCCTTATTGGCAATCTAAATTAATATTTACAACCTCAACGGTTACACACCATCTGAACAAGTGTTTGTTAGCTACACCTTGTCCCGCTACCAAAGTGGAGTGGAGCATCAGTTGATAACCATCGCACCTTCAGGTGTCCAGAACCCAGCCGTAAGACTCAAAACATTTGCTGAAAACTCCCCCATGTTATCCAGGCTTGCAGATAAATCAATCAGGCACTACTTGCTCTCGCTATGAGCTGTGAAAAGGGTGAACTGCTCGCATACTTAAGATTAGAGATTTATCGACACATGTAGAGACACGGTGAGGTAGAAATAAGGGGTATATAAGAGAATAAGAGTAAATAATGGCGTTGCTTAAGAGTTGATGCTTGAGAAAGATTGTAGCCATAGAGAAGGTATATATGATAACCTCTTGGACAGTCACGTGATAATGCACGTTTGGGTGACCAGGGTTGGGGCTGTGACGCGCTGTGACGGACCGTGACTCTCGTGTTGCAGGTATGGCGTCGGGACGAGGGGTCCCCCAGCCCCATGCCCGACAATCTCAGAATACCCGGGTTCGACGACGAGCCCGAACCCGAGGCCGTGCTTCGCTCCACGCCTGATCCCGCGCAGAACGCCGCGCAGGACACGGCGCAGGACACTGCGCGGGACACTGCGCAGGACTTCGCGCAGGACCAGCAAGACAAGAAGGCCGAAGTGGAGGAAGAGAAGCAAAATCAGAAAGACAAAGGTAAGTTTGTGTAACGTAATTTGGGAGCTGTGGGCTGTGGCTCACGCATGGTGATGCGTGCGTCGCAAGCCAGGGGTCATAAGAGACGCAAAATAACGCATTCGTCGTAAACCAGGGGATACAAGAGTCGCAAAGGTGATACATGCGTCGTAGTTCAGCAGCCGTAGGAGTCGTAAGCTGGAAGGCTTGACGTAGATCATGTTGCGTCATCAGAAGGCTTGACGTAGATCATGTTGCGTCATCAGAAGGCTTGACGTAGATCATGTTGCGTCATCAAACACCAGTTATGGAGCTTTCGTAAGCCAGTAAAGCCTATCGTAAACTAGCAATATGACTTGAAGTAAACCAGTGAAAGAACTCATCCTCAACTACTCACAGGAACCGTTGGGCTCTAGTAAAATGGCTCGTCAGCACCACTGGTAAGAAGCGTCGTAAACTCAGTCGTAAACCCGTGATACGACCCGTCGTAAACTGAAGTCATAAACCAGTTATAGAGCCCGATGTAAATAAATGATAAGACTTACACTCCCGTGGTGTAACGGTTAGCGTTCCTGACCGTGACGCAGTCACGGGCCGCCCGGGGTCGAGTGCATAGCTTCGAATCCTGGTTGCGGTAGTCGGTCCACAGTCAACCCAGCTGTTCCTCCACCCTTAGGGGTTGGTAGATAAGATGGCTACCTAATTCAGGCTTGGGTATATATATATATATATATATATATTGTTAATGAGATGGCCTTGATTAGGGCATCACTTACCCTTGCCGCCTCAGATAACTTAAAAAAAATCGCAAATTGGCTACAAGACCCATCAGAAATGTCGCAGGGTCTGAGGGTAAACCAAAACTGGACCTGCCGTAAACCAGTAATAAGACCCGTTGTAAACTAAGTAATGAACCCGATGTGTTCCTGCCATACGACCCAGTGGAGACGAGTTACGATGACCAACGCTGGCTACTGAAAGCTTCTCGAAAACCAGTTTGCTATAGCCTGTTGTAAACCAGACATGAGTTTGTCGTAAATCAATTACTGGACACTCGTAAGCCATTTGCAGCTCCTGTCGTAAGTGGGCGACAGAATATTTCGAGAGCGTTATGGACACGTCGTAATCCAATGCCAGAATTTGTTGTAAGCCGTTTAAAAGGACCATCGGAAGCTATGTACGAGGCTCCCCATAAACTAGACGTAAGATATATACAGGGTTCATTGTGAGGCAGTTGTAAAGCCATTCAAATAATTCATCGTAATCCAGCAACAGAGCTTGTCGTAAGTCATGTATAAGGCACATCAAAAGCCAATAATGCAGTCCGCTATAATCCGTTTACAGGGACCGTCGAAATCCCATTACATGGTTGGTTTTGTGGGCCAGGTGTGAGGACTGTCGTAAGCCAGGTATGAGGTTTGCTGTATGCCAGTGAAAAGACGCATTAAGCCAGTTATAGACCCTTCCCAGGCCACTTATAAGGCCTTAAGTAAACCAGTTGTAAGACACTTCAGAAGCCAGTTATAAGAACCTTCATAGGTCAGTTATAAGACACTTCATAAGCAAATCATAAGACCCTTCTTAAGCTGGTTATAAGACCTTTCCTAAGCCGGTAATCACACCCGCCATGAGCCAGCAGCAGGGTCTGTCCTAAGCCAGTCACAGAGGCCGTGGTAAGCTAGTTACAAGGCTCGTCACAAGCAAAGTAATGGTAACCAGCTATAGAGGGCACTGCACGTCATCGTACGGTGGATTACGAATCAGATGCAGGATGTCGAGTGAACCACCTGTAGGACGTAGGCAAACAAGCAGTTGAACGTAAAGAGAACCACCTGTTGGACGTAAAGCGAACCAACTGTAGGACAAAGCGAACCATCCATAGGACGTAAAGCGGGCCAGCTGTAGGACGTAAGTGAGCCGCCCGTTTGGACGCAAAGCGAGTGAGGTGTAAGACGTAAACCGAGCAAGCTGTAGGTAACTTTGTGTCTTCAATAGTGTCCTATTTGAATGAGACGAAACGCAGATAAATAGGAAGTCGTAAGTCAGAAGTAAGGCCATTTGTCAGCCACGGACCTTGTGTCGTAAGTCAGCTGCAGGGGTGGCAATCACGAGTTACGTGTTCGGTTCTCTGCCAGGCTTACAGGTCAGTGAAGACCATATTTTTTTTTTTTTTATCGATTGGTGTATAATGATTTTATATGTAATTTTACGCATGACATCTGGAGAATGGATGTGAGCGGATGCGGCCTTTCTTCGCCTGTTCGTAGCGCTACCTCTCTAACACGGGAAACGGCGACCAAGTTCGAAAGATAAATTGTAAGGTATCGATGAACCACGCTTGATGTTCCCAGATGGTAACATGGTTTTGATAAATACTTCTTTAGCATAGAAAAAAAAGCTAAAAAATATCCAAAACCAGAAGTGAATAATTTATCACTAATGATTGATAATTATCATACCTCTATCAACCTGTTTCATTACCCATTACTTTCCGACTGATCACTTCCTTACACTCTGCCTGCCACCCTAACACAACACTACCCACCTTCTCCTAACCCCTATTACCTATCCCACCAGCGGCCTAGCTACCACTATCCTCACTCCCATCCCATCATCCTCTCACCGTCTCCCTACCCACCAGTATCCTATCCAGTGCCTCCCACACCACTAGCTTCTTCGTCCTATATCCATCTAAGACACAACCCAACACCTAAGTACTCATCTTCTTCCCTGATTACTACTTCCCTTTCCAGGAGTTCGCAAATCACCCTTTCCAGTAAGTCTCAAGTCACTCATTTCAGTAGGTCCCAAGTCACCCTTTCTAGTAGCTTCCAAGTCATCCTTTCCAGTAGGTCTCAAGTCACTCTTTCCAGTAGCTCTCCATTCATCCATTCCAGTAGCTCTTAATTCAATCTTTCCAGGAGCTCATAAGTCACCCTATTCCAGTGGCTCTTAAGTCAGTCATCCTTTCCAGTAACTCTCAAGTCACCCATTCCAGGAACTCTCAAGTCACCCATGCCAGTAGCTCTCAAGTCAGTCATCCTTTTCCAGTAGCTTTCAAGTCACCCATTCCAGGAACTCTCAAGTCATCCATTCCAGAAACTCTCAAGTCACCCATTCTAGGAGCTCTCAAGTCACCCATGCCAGTAGCTTTTAAGTCACCCTTCCCAGTAACTCTCAAGTCACCTTTCCAGTAGCTCTCAAGTCTTCACTTTTCTCACCAGTACCACACTACCAAAGCCCAGCCCCTTCCAAACCACCATCTCTTTTACCACTCCCTCAGGAGCCACCCCTTCCCTCCACACTACCATATGAACCTCCGCCTCCCTCCCTGACGCCTTTGGGCCGCCATCTTTGCCCACTACAGCCCAGTCTATTGCCTCTCTAACACAAGTCTTCCTTCTGTTATCACCCACTCTCACACCAGCTCCCTTTCCACACCTTCCTACCAACAGCTTGCCTCTCTACCACCTCCTCATCCACTGCCATGAAACCCACATTATCCACACACAACGCTATCGCACCTAGCACCATCCAGCCCAGTAATTCTCCAAGCCTCCAGCCTCAACCTCCACTCCCCAAAGGCTCACTGCCATATCGTCCACAGGTAGAAGAGAGTCAGTGGAGTCGACGTGCAGTGAGAAGGACTTCCGCCGCCGGTATCAGGCCATCACCCACAGGATGGTCCACCGGAAGGCTTCGGTGGAGATGTACCGTCGGCTGGTGCAGGCCACCTTTCGTGAGTACCTCTTGGGTGTCCTCGGCACACACAGTGACCACACCTTCCTTTCCTACACACTGGTGGCAACCAGGGAGCAACGGAATATTCCTAATTCTTGTGATAAATCATTCATCAGACTCGGGATACTTGTATACCGAGAATCTGTATGTGTTATGCTTCTCCTCAGGTAGAACGAATCGGTCTTCGATACATGAAGTAACCGCAATATTTCATGAATTAGTTTCACTTCCTGTGGATAACTCGTCACTTCGGTGTGTAAGATATTGTGAAGGTGTCGTCCTGTGCCGCTGGGAGACATTCCTTATATCACTTACTTCAGCTGGTACTTCCCTCGCCCCTGCGGCTCGACTCTCACGTGATGCGACTAGTCCACTTCTCGTCTTTGTGATGCTGGGAATGAACCAACATCTTTGAGAGAGTTTTCAGTCCTTAAGAATAAACATCTCTACCTTCTTCATTTAGATATGTGTGACAACCCATCAAATTATGAAGTTATAGGAGCCTAGGTATGGTAAAGGCACTCGGTACATTTTTGGTAAAATATTGATATAAGTAACGTCTTCTACATTGAGCCAGAATGTTCCAGCATGCGTTGATAATACTAAGCAACAATTCATCCTCCCTTCGGGGATGTTTGATATGAGGTTTCCATTTATTGCAACCCCAGGGGATGAGAAGGCTTGTCCCGAAGGGCTTTTGTGTTCAACTGGCAGGGTAGGAAGGTAAAGACCTCTCCTGCAGGCTCGTGTAATAAGCTTCGGAAGACCTGTCCTGGGGACTTTTGTGACAAGTTCACACGACAGATAGAAGGGGTCTTGTTCTGAGGGGCTGCTGGGAGTACCCTAAGGGACGTCACAGGTAAGTCAGGGCAACCTTGACACGCTTGGAATGCGAGTATTTGGATCGGTACTTCCATACTTTCCAGTCACTCAGAGATCACTTGCAGGCATGTCTTACTGTCATCAATAAATGAATGAAGCATGAGCTCAGAAGCAATAGGGATATACTTCGTCAAGAGAATTTGATCGATTTTAACTCATGTATTTGATCAAGGGCGTCATCTGTCTATTCAGAGTCGAAATTACCAGTTCTCTATACATCCAGTGTACGCGTCTCCTGTGTAAGGAACTATGTCCATTCTTTTCTTGTAAGTATATGCAAGAAAAAGCATCAGACCTCTAACTCATTTCATCCTGTGCCTAAGTCGTCGTAACGTTGTCTATAAAGACCTGATCTTCCCTCTCTCTTGTAGGATGAGAATGACTTTTTTCCTTCCAGAACATAATCCCTTTTGGCTTTCTTATTGATTCTCCTTTTGACCTGCCCGATTAATTCTTCACACCCTTACACCCTTACGTAAAACTCTCGTCTTTTAATCTTTCGCGTTAATATGAAAGTATAATCGCTTTATTCATCCACCATGGGACTTTCTTTTCTTTTTCCCTGGACTGAAAGATTCCATTCAGTTTACTAAATGTAAATCTTCCTACTGAGTTTAGGTTTCCCTGACTGTAATGTTGTATTAGCCGGCCTATTCTACGTATTTTGTCTCGCGTACTTACTTATCCTTCCGAAGGAGACCCTTTTATTGGGCTCCTACAGCGTTAATGAAGATAGCTTCATCCAAAGCATAGGAACTCTGGCCAAGAAGTGGGATATGTGTTTAGCTTCAAGAGGTGAGTGCAGGGTAGCTGAGGAATAGGGGTTTGTTGTCTTGTGTGCAGCAGTTGCATCCTGGGCATGAGGGATCCTGTGATATGGTGAATCGTTATTTGTTATGTTGAAGACGTGGGTGCTGTCCAGAGTTCAGACGAGAAAGTGTGACTCTTACATACAATGCTGCATGTTTATTGTTATTTGTGGTGTTACGTAATTTTGTGTAATTGTGACTTCGTCTACATGTGAGTTGACTTTAACGCTATGGTATACTGGAGGCGAAGAAAGGCCATGTGTGAAGAAACTGAAGAGAGGTGGAGAAAGAACATTTGTCTGGGGGATCTCACTGTAGAGCATAATGGAAGTGTGGCCTCTGTGTATGGTCCTGGCTTGGCGGCCAGATATGAAATTTGCAAAATTGTTAAGTCCCTCTGTAAAGTGAGGCAACCCTTATCTCTTTCCACCTAGCTTATGACCTTGGCATCATTCACAAACTATATCCAGCACATTAGCGTGGTCTTCTAGTGACGGAGAAGAGGGGGTGATCTCCTATTTGATGGTCTGTCCTTAAATGACGGGCCTTGATGTTCTGAGATTCGAACCCGGAAGTACCTGGTCACCTTAACAATACAATGAAATTTACATATCTTGCACTTACACTAATACACACTGAACGACTGTAGACTAGCTGGGACCGTACCCACATACATGATCCATTTCTCTGTACTGTTACAAGTTACAAACAATACTCCTTTAAGAAACTTGGAGTTGAGATTCTGGAACCAGATTCGGCATTTTGTTTCTAATGGCAAAGCTATTATTACCAATGGATGAAGCAGGCACATATACCTCTGCCTTCTTTGTCGTCAGTGATTGTTTGTTTGGGGAAGGAAAGGCGGGTTGATGAGTCTACAGTTTTGTTTACCAAAGTGAAAGTCTGTGAATTCATGGGAAAGCTCCCAGGGCCGTGGTTTATAGGGGAGGATTTTGTTTAGCTGGAGCAGGTTAACTAAAACTTCATGACTAGAGTTACACTGTGTAACATTTGTAATCAGACCTGTAACTGTGGGGTTTCTGTTGTTTGATGAACTAAACGAATTATCCGACTTTTTAGTTAGAATATACTTAGAATGTAATTTAAAATTTTTTCAGATACAGTATCTCCTCCTGTGTTTAGGAATTGCCTGTCTAGATGATTTAGAGACAAGAGAATATAGTTTAAGCATTTCAAAACCAGTAATATGTCATGATCTTAACAATTAGAGTAATGATCTGATCCGGGAGGACAAATGTTCAACCAGTGAACATCAAGGAACGTTAAAAGCGCTCATAAAATAGCCAGATTCAGGCAATTGCCTGTGGATAGTCTTTTTGAAAAGTTAAACAACTATGGTCGAAAGCTTGAGCGATGAGGCAGCCACCTTGCCGAGGCGAAACCAATTTCGCTGTGGCATCTGACTGGTCTGCGAAGCCCACGTTCGTTACCTCGCCAGCTATAAAACCTGGATTTCGCGAATGCCTTCAACCACGTGAGGAAAAACGCTGTCAGAAGAGAAATTCTTCAATATTTTCCTTTTCTCTTTTTCTCTCGCTCATGTGTGCTGCGACGCGTGATCGATGGCCATTTGGTCAGAGCCAGATCGATTCAGTTGAAGAGCGCCAGCAAGGTGACCCCGTCTGACCATCACTTGGTTCTTGAATGATGTAGAAAAGCAACGTAGAACCCATTACTTGGCTGACCACCGTCTTGTGAGAGAACCTACGATGTCTCTACTCTCCCCGATATATATGCGATCACCACCTCCACCCACGAGGTCGCCGACAACATATTTGCGATATTCCCTAGAGCCACAGCTATTGATACTGAAGAAGACGCCTTGCTCGAGATCTCTCATGGAATCCATATATATATATATATATATATATATATATATTCGACACTCCTACCCAAATTTATGGCGTCTTGAGCCAGTTCAGACTTTTCCCAAATCTTGGGTAAAATATTACAGGATATTGCAGCTATATGCTTTATAGAAGATATCAATCTTAACATCTTTCAGTCTGGTAATCTAAGAGGATTTTGAAGCGCTTTAATATCATGTTAATGTCTTGGATCAAGCTCTGAGAAGGACTGAAACACACTTCTGCCAGTTATTGATTAGTTAACCACGTAATCTATAATATTGCTGTCCTTGAGCTGCGTTTGCGGGAGCTGTTGATCACCACTTTTCTTTATCTATAATTCCTTACACCTCCATCCTTAGGTCAAGTACCAGGTCACATCATCAAAGCGAGACTACATCACTTGTGGGGTACCACAAGGCATTCGACTTGACCCTCATGTCTAATCTGGTTGTCAATTCGAGATCACTAGAAATAAACCTGCCTCTGCTCTGATTAATGGTGCCTGGACTCTCACACCTCTGTCAATATCATAAGAACTTTTCCTTATTCTGACCACCATTTGTGCTTGATTATCGATGATGAATCAAAGTGGAGCCAAAATAAGACTAGTAATTTTGATCCTAAATTCTCATAAACGCTTGGCTGACTATTTCGCTCCTGGGAAAGCTAATCGATCCTCTTGTTTTTGCTGTGATTAACACATCTTCGCCTCCTGCTGGACATGTTCTGAATTATCAGGGACGTCTCTCAACTCATCGCTGAACTGGCCTCACGAAGAAAATCACATAATCAGTAAGACACATCACGCAATAATCATCATCACGTGAAAATTCAAATTCACAAGAAAGACTTAAATCATACTGGTTGGCCGGAATAAGAGACCACATCGGGAACACGCACGCAGTTCGTGTATGGCAATAGGGAATCTAACAAGGTCGTTACGGGAGACCGACAAAAGACGGATGAACGGGAATATGGAGTTATTCTGGGAGGTGATCAGTGCCTGGAAACAGGATGTTCCTCAGACCTTGAGCTTACACATTGCACCCTTGTTCATAACACTGGCCGCCCACACCCGTTCCAGCCCCGCAGAAGAATGGAAGGGCAACATGATAGATCTGTTATTCCAGATCTGCCATTTCTTCTTAACGGTGAACCGTAGCAGGTCCTTTTTGTCCTTATATATTGCTATATTTCATTGTTGTATTTCAGGTTTTAGTGATATTGTATACATGTACATACATACATATATATATATATATATATATTTGAAGAGAAAGAGAGAGGGGTTACCAGGCTTTGCCTTCAAGAGGTTACACCGCTAATGAAAAGCCAGTTTCGCGAGGTTGTATCACTGGAACAAAGTTTCGTCAAAGATCTTCTCGTTCCAAAGGAGTCTACATTTCCCTGCTGCTGGAAGTAGCGCAGCTTTGGGGCGCAGAAACCTTTAGGAAAAGTTCTTGGGTAACACGAGGACTTTCATAGAAATTAGTCCTGTGGTAATTATATATGAAAGTACAAGACCATCCTACCAAACCATCCTACAAAACCGTCCTACAAGACCATCCAACATGACCATACTGCAAGACCGCCCTACAAGACGATCTTGCAAGACCATACTACAAGACCATCCAAAAAGACCATCCTCCAAGACCACCCTACAAGACCAACCTACAATACCATCTTACACGTCCATACTATAAGATTATCCCAAAAGACCACCCTACAAGACCATACTACAAGAACATACTACAAGACCACCCTTCAAGACCATCCTACAAGACCATCCTATAAGACCATCAAAAAATCACTCTTCAAGACCATCCTTCACGACCACCTTAAAAGACCACCCTACAAGACCACCCTTCAAGTCCATCCTACTAGACCATCCTACAAGTTCGTCCTAGAAGGCCATCCTACAATACCACCTTTCAAGTCCTTCCTACAAGACCATCCTGGAAGGCCGCCCTACAGGACCTTCCTACATCCTACGATCTGCGAGAAGTCAGGGTTGTGCAGATGAAGCAGGCGGGTTGTACTGAGGCGACGAGGGACCGAAGACTGGTGTGTGTTTGGCGTGACGCGTCCTGTGCCGTGTGGGTAGACAGAGGGTCGTGTGTGTGTGTGAGAGAGAGAGAGAGAGAGAGAGAGAAAAAAAGAAAAGGTAACAAGAGAGTGGAGAGAAATAGAGAGAACAAGGAAGGGTTGACAAGATAACGAAAAGCTCCGGGACAGAAAGTCATTAGAAAGTGAGATTAGAAAACGAAACAAGAGAGCTAAAAATGAGAAACCAAGAGAACAGAGAACGACTGAATAGCGAATGAGAGTTTGCATACTAAATGTGTTGATACATGCGGACGAGCGGAAGGAAAATCAACATCCACATAAACGTTGAAAACATGACACTCTACGAAGTAAATATATTGAGAAAAAAAGGAAAGGAAAACAAGTAGATACCAGGGTGTTAGAGACCGATAAACGAGATAGAGAAACCTTAGTTTCAAGGAATGAGAAATGTTGACGGGAACAGCATAACTATATAGAAAACAAAACGAAGGAACTTAGTGCAACGTGATGACCAAGAAAGATAAGAGATAATGTAATCAAATGTTATGAAAATCTAGATAACGAGAAAACAGAACGAAAATAGAAATTAGAAAACGTAAGGAAGTAGAACAAGATGACGACCCGAGATTAGTAAAGGAACAGAAACGGCACAGAACTGAGTATAGCGTTCCTGACCATGACGCATTCACGGATCGCCCGGGGTTGGCTGTCAACCTAGCTGTTCATCCTGCCTTGTGAGGCTGGTCGATAAAATGGTTACCTTGCTAAGGCTAAGGTGTTATCACTGGCCATCAACCTCTCACCCCAGACCTCATCTACCTGATGCCAGACGCACGATGACTAAGCCCCAAATACAACTGCCAATAATTCATCAATATCCTTATCAGGTTTTTTTTTTTTATGTTGAAAGCTCCAGTCACGGACAAAAGTCCACATCAAGGCCGGGCCCTAATTGAAATATAGAGA
>JAYMFT010087012.1:0-14128 GCA_038088735.1 Panulirus argus | reverse complement strand
CACACACATATATATATATATATATATATATATATATATATATATATATATATATATATATATATATATATATAACTACCCCATGACCAATTTCTATGAGTGTTCTAGCGTTACCCAGAACCTCTCTACTGTTAGTAGCAGGAAGGATGATATATAAAAAACTTACATTATGTCAGTGCTTGGCTATACTAATCCTGAAGTATTGCTACTACGGTAAATATAATCTATTGAGGCCTGGAGCTGCCTGGCTGGCCCACCATCGTCCTTACATAGTATCAAAACGTTTTGTGAGTCTTGTTCTGTAGTAAGCGAATATTATCACTGTCATACAGTTCCAGGGAGTTGGCGAGAGGACTCCACAAATGGTGACAGAGAGGCGCGTTAATATTCGCTATGGTGAGGTCTGGTGTACCCCAGTGGGCGGTAACTATGGCCGCTCCGGGCCACACTTGGGCGGAGCATCACAACATTTAGAAGTAAACGGCGTCACAATTTCAAGAGTTTTAAGGGACAGAGCGGCAGGAAAACGGATATGTCTACCTGAGGACAGAATAAAGAATACTAAGGAGTTCCACTGAGAAGAGTAATATTTACTATTGAAATATACTAATAAATCACACCAGGAGTCCTTCAAATCTTGTAACTTATATGATATTCTACCAGTAATGGTGGTGCTGACAGTACTACCGGCACTTACCAGTAATGGTGGTGCTGAAATTACTACTGTTGCTTTACCAGCAATTATGGTGCTAAGGCTACGACTTACACTTTACCAGCCGTTGTGTTGCTGACACTACTAATGACACTTTACCATCAGTTGTGGTGATGACACTAGTGCTGGCACTTTACCAACAGTAGTGGTGTTGACAGTGCTACTGGCACTTTACAGCCATATTGGTTTGGCACTTACTAGCAACTTACCAGCAACGGTGGCGTTGACGCTACTATCAGAATTTTGCCAGCAATGGTGGTGCTGACACTACTACTGTCATCTTACCAGAAATGTTGGTGCTGACACTATTACTGGTACTTTACCAGCGGTTGTATTGCTGACGCTAATATTGGCACTTTTCCAGCAGTAATAGTGACGACACTACTAATTTCACTTTACCAGTATTAGAGATATTAACATCACTACTGACACTTTACCAGCTGACACTTTTACTGAAATTTTACAAGCAATACTGGTGCTGACACTACTACTGGCACTTTATCAGCCATGGTGGTGCTGACACTACTATTGGCACTTTACCAGCACTATTGGTGATCACAATACTAGCGGCTTTTTACTAGCAGTAGTGGTGTTAGGAGCACTACTGGAACTTTACAGTTATGGTGTCGCTGACACTACTAATAGCACTTTACCACCAATGGTGCTGCTGACACTGCTATTGGCACTCTACTAGCAATGGTTTTGCTGACGCAACTTCCCACATATTATCAGCAATGATGGTGCTAACACTTTTATTGAAACTTTACCAGCAATGTTGATGCAGACACTACTACTGGCACTTAATCAGCAACAATGGTGGTGACTCTAATACTGGCACTTTACTAGCAATGTTCGTATTGGCAGTACTACTGGCACTTTATGAACAATGGTGGTTCTGACTCTATTGCTGGCACTTTACCAGCAAAGGTGGTGCTGACAATACTACTAACACTTTACCAATATTACCGATGGTGACACTACTATTCGCACTTTACCAACAATTGTGGTGCAGACACCAATACTTTACCATCATTATTGGTGATTAAACGACTAGGGCTTTTTACCAGCAGTAGCGGTGCTGAAAATACTACTAGCACTTTTTAGCCATGTATTGCTGACACTACAACTAACACTTTAGCAGCAAAGGTGGTACTGACACAACCACTGGCTGTTTACTAGCAATTGTGGTGCATAAACTACCACGAGTACTTCATCAGGAATGGTGGTGCTGACATTACTATTGGCACTTTATTGACAGTTTTGCTGACACTGCTTATATCTTACCAGCAATGGTGGCGCTAACACTTGTATTACTACTTTACCATCAATGTTGGTGCTGACGCTACTACTGACACCTTATTAGCAATGGTGGTACTGACCCTACTACTGGAACTTTATCAGCAACGTTGGTGCTGACACTATTAGTGGCGCTTTACCAGCGGTGCTGGTGCGGACACTACTGCTGACACTTCACCATCAATGGAGGTATGACATTATTTCTGGCACTTCACCAGTAGTAGTGGCGCTAATACTACCTCCGGTACTCTACCAGCAGTTTTGGTGCGAATCTTACTACTAGCACTTTATCAGTGATAGCACTTTTGACACTACTACTAGCACTTTACCAGTGATGGTGGTAATGACACTTACTGGCACCTTACCAGCAATGGTGGTACTAACTCTACTACTGGCACTTCATCAGCAACGGTGGTGCTGACACTACTACCGACATTTTACCAGCAGCGCTGGTGCTGACACTACTACTGGCACTTTTGCAGCAGCGCTGGTGCTGACACTGCAGCTGGCACTATGCCAGCAATGGTGTTGCTGTTTCTACTACTGGCACTTTATCAGCAACAGTGGTGATGACATTATTATTGGCTCCTTACCAGCAGTGGTGGTGTTGTCACTACATCTTGCACTTTACCAGCAATAGCGGGCTGACACTACTTCTGGCACTTTACTAGCAAGGGTGGTGTTAACACTACAACTTGCACCTTGCCAGCAATGATTCTGCTTACACTGGTCCTGGCATTTTGCCGGCAATGGTGATGTTGATACTACTAATGGCACCTTACCTTCAGGAGCAGCGCTGACACAACTGTTGACATTAGCCAGCAGCATTGATGTTGACACTACTATTAGCACTTCACCAGTAGTAGAGGTGCTGACACTACTTATGGCACTTCACCAGCAATAGTGGTGCTCACACTACTAGTGGCTCTTTACTAGGAATAGTTATGTTGACAGTACTAATGGCACTTTATAGCCATAGTGATACTGACACTAAAACCAGCTATTGAGCAGCAGTGGTGGTGCTGACACTACTACTGGCACTTTACCAGTAATGGTGATGCCGGCACTACCACTAGCACTTAACCAACAATGATTGTGCTTACATTACCACTATTGATACCGTGCAGCAATGGTGGTGTTAACATTACCATTGGCACTTTCCTAGCTGTGGTGGTGTTGACGCTACTAATAGCACTTTATCAGGAATAGTGATGCTGACACTACTGCTGGCACTTTACCGGCAGTAGTGGTATTCGAACTATTACTGGCGCTTTACCAGCCATGGTGGTGCAGACACCACTCATGGTACTTTAGCAGGAATGGTGGTGTTAACATTACTAGTGGCATTTTACCAGTAATTGCGGTGTGGCATTACTAATGGCAACTTACCAGCACTGGTGGTGCTGACAATAGTACTCGCACATTACCAGCAGTAGTGGTGCAGACGCTACTACTGGCACTTTACCATCAATAGTGGTGCCCACACTATTAGTGGCTCTTTCCCAGTAATAGGTGTGTTAACAGCACTACTGGCACTTTACATCCATGGTAGTTGCTGGCACTACTACTCGCACTTCATTAGCAAAAGGGTGTTGGCACTACTACTGGCACTTTACCAGCAATGGTGGTGCTGACATTAATGCTGGTACTTTACTAGCAATGGTGGTGTGCTGACACTAACACTACTTGTTCTTTACCATCAATGATGATGTAGACACTACTATAGGAACTTTGATAACAGTGATGGTGCTAACACTATTACAAGCACTATATCAGCAATGGTGGTGCTGTTACTACTATTGGCACTTTACCAACAATGATTTTGCTGACACTACTCCTTACGTCTTACCAGCTTCTACTAGCACTTCACCAGCAATTGTGGTGCTGACACTACTGCTAGCACTTTGCCAGCAGCAGTGGTGCTCACACTGCTCGTGGGTCTTTACCAGCAGTAGTGGTGTTGACAGTACTACTGGCACTTTACAGCCATGGTGGTGTTGACACAATTACTAGCACTTTATCAACAATGGGGTGCTGACACTACTGCTGGCACTTTACCAACAATAATGGTGTTGACGCAACTGCTGACACTTTACCAACAATGGTGTTGCTAACACTACTGGCTCTTTACCAGCCATGAAACAAGAAACAGGCACAACATGAGAGCTCCTTAGTCCAGTCCTGGTATTCACCGACCACGCTGTATAAACAGCTGCTCTCCTAGGATTGACTCTGGCTGTTTCAGCCAGTATTTGTCAGCATACTGTCAGCACCTCACCACATTGCCTCATCCCTACAACACAGTATTGCTGAATCTCCAAAGTTCAAAATTACTTTCACATTCACCGGCGACATCGTGTCCACATCCTCTCGCTGGCGGGAGGACATTACTTCAAAGTTCATGTGTATATCAACAAACATGAAGTAGAGAATTAAAAGATAAAGTGAAATATCCGTCCTTGGAGAAGAGTACTGCTCTCAGATCTGAGGTTGTTCTGGCTCTGTATCCTTACTTGACAAAGCTGAGCCAAAAGCGGTCCGACTTATCAACACTCCTAGGCTAACTCCTTGACTTGACCCACTTGCCCTACGCCATAATGTTGTTTCACTTCCTCTCCTCTGTAGACATTATATTAGTCTTTGCTCCCGAAAGCTGGCTGCTTGTGTGCCCCCAACATTAGCTAGGCCGCGCAATACTCGGCAAACTGCTGCGTCACATGATTGCTGTGTTGCCATCAGCAACTTACGGGTGGTCCATTTTGATAACTGTTGCTTTACCTACACCTCGAAGCTTTAGAACCTTCTACCTTCGCATGTCTCTCTCAGCAACTGTGACTTGGCACATCCTAAAAAATAGGTTTTTCACTTCCTTCAGAGCCAATAAATACCTTCTCCTGTCTCTTCGTTTTCTTTTTCACTAACCTCTCAGTAGTTCAGTTAGGGCTCGGCCTTAATATGACTGTTGTTCCTGACTCGAGCCTCCGAAGTAAAAAAGAAAAAAGTAATCTAATATTTCCTTTAATACAATCACAGACATTATCTCTTACTGTACGTGTTGGTCCCTCAGTCGCAACATAACCGGATTAATTTTCTTTCTTTTTCTCGGCTTTGTCTTAAACGATAACAACAGTGAACATTGCATTGTCTTCTTGCAGAGCAGACCTTGCTAGTAGGTCTACGGAAAATTTCCCCGTCAGGAATCGTCATGTGACACAGATCTGTGTTCACCGGCTGAAGGTGGTATAATTTCTGAGGGGAAGAATGGATCAGGTGCGGTGTTATGTCATGGGAGGTACTGATACAAGATATCAATAGCGGCCGTGTTTCAGGAATTATAGGTAAAATTGGCGGACGTAAACACAAAAGAAAAGCCCATCGTGATAAAGAAATTTTTGTTATGGAAAAATGGATGAAGGAGTAATTCAGTCTTGAAAATGTTGGAGTGCAGCTGAAGTTGTTGATGGTGAAACTGCTACAGTTAAAGTCTAAGCGAATCCTAGCAAACACGATATGAGATTTAACCTTTACTGTAGAAACCGTGGCAAGTGGAGTGAGAGCTGCAACTTTCGTCGACGAGAAGAACATTAGAGCCTTTGTCTCAGGTCCCCGGGCCCTTCCTGGGCAGCTCTCGCTAGCGGTGGACGAGGACGTCTCAACATTCCCGCCCGTTCACTCCCCGAGTTCTTCAGGAAGCTGGACGAGATCATAATCGCTGGCTCCCTCCTCCTCCTCCTCCTGAGGCTGGAGCTGGAAGATGTTCGATACACTCATTTTGCTCGGTGTCGCCCTGTCTCATATTCTTTCGGACAGCTTTAGAGTACTCTTTGAAAATTGTCACAGGTTTCTTGTTAAGTCAGACTGATCTGTTTGGCATAGAAAATCTAGCAAATAACATTTAGATATGCGTATAGTCCTATTAGGTTACTGAATCATTGTCATAGTGCCTCCAAGCTACGATAGCTCATACATTTAGATATGAATACACTTTGATTCTGTTACTGATTTATTGTCAAAGTACCTACGATCTATCGTATTTCATACAACACGAAACGCTTTCGCTTCCACCAAATTCCAAGCGACTCATCACGGAGCTTAAACCGAATACCTTCATAAGAGTCGCTTCGCTGAACGCTCAAAGTTTGGCACAGATGACCCGGCTGTCGATGGGGCCCTCCTCTAGTGCGATGATCGTCTTTCATCTAAACTCCGCCATCAACATTCACATACAAGTTCTCTCTCAGGTCCATTCCCAGCAATTATCCTAGATTCCTTAACATCCGACGCATCCGCATGTTGACTTCCTCGTTATCACATGCCCCGAACTGAGCTAAGGTTACAGCGGACTTCGGCTACTAACGTGACTCCTTCATTGCCACAGGCAACGAACTACTCTTCCTACAGTGGACTTACTACCACTATGACTCTCTCATTTGCCATACCTAACGCACTATTCTCCCAAAGTGGACTTGCAGTCATTATACTGATTCCCTTACCACCAGACGCACCCAACTGCTTTTCCTGGTTGGATTTACGACCATTGTCCTGACTTCCCCATCACCAGACTCCGCTCAACCCTCCTGCTCTTACGAAGTGGACTTACGTTCGCTATACTGACTCTCCTGTTGCCTCATGAGCCCAAATCTTTACCACAGGATGTTCTTATCGCTACAATACTCACTACTTCATCACCCTGAGTATTCTCTGATCTGTGCACAGGTTCTTCTAACCACATGTACCAAACAGTTCTCCTAGTTGCTACAAGGCCAATGACACTAACTCCCTCATCACCTC
Source organism: Panulirus argus (assembly GCA_038088735.1). Taxonomy (NCBI): domain Eukaryota; kingdom Metazoa; phylum Arthropoda; class Malacostraca; order Decapoda; family Palinuridae; genus Panulirus; species Panulirus argus. The sequence continues at coordinate 7,329 of JAYMFT010087012.1, read as the reverse complement.
AAGTATCCAGCTGCTCTGCCTAAGTCGAGTTTACGACCACCGTATCGACTGCAGCGTCATCACGCGCTGCCAGCTGCTCCTGCAGGTTGGATATATGGCCACAGTCCTGAGTCTGTCATCACGACACGCGCACATTTCTCTCCCAGAATGGACATACAGCCATCATAACGTCCCCCATACGACTCCACACACCTAACAATTCCATAATGGAAGAGTTAAAGTCCTTCACAGTACATTATTCTTTTCTCGCCGTCGTTCGGATATATCTGTTGTTCTTTGGTCTGCCGCAGAGAACCATGACAGTGAGGTAAACGCCGTGGTGCAGTGTGTAGTTAGCAGCAGGATGTTAATCTAACGTAAAAGCATGTATGATACCGGTTATGCAAGATGCTTTATTCTGAAGTGTAATCTACAACCTAAGTACTTACTGCACTTGAAAAACGAAGTCATGATAATGAGTCCCGTTATCATCATCCCTTAAGTGACACAGTTTTGATACGTTCAGGGTTGCTCCGTGTACCGAGTCTGAAGTTGCTCAGTTGCTACAGAGACAGACAGACGCCACCCGCTGCCCCGTCCACGACAAGTCGTGGGTAACAACGGCAGCTGAGGCAACAGTGAGCTTATCACACCGCAAGACAACACCCAGGATTTGTGGGTCACAAGGTCCACAAATTCCGGGTGAGGAGCGGCCCCGGGAGAGGAAGAAGGATGGTGCCTGGAGACTAGGGAACGGTATGGGGACATGTGGAGGATGGTACGTGAGGACAGTAGAGCAGTGTTGTCCAAACCTTTTGCTTATTGTATCCATTGTTACATTCATCTGCCATTAAGTACCCCTATGACTGATCAAACTCAATATTTGGAAGGACAGTACAATTTATATTAAAAGTTCGCCTAATCTGAGTGCTGGACAATGATTTATCGTCTTGTATACTAAAGGAAAAAGACTAACGAAATAACATAAAATTGTTTGAAAATTACTTACAACTCAATGTGTTATTTGAGGTTGATGTTCACTGATAATTTTTGCCATTCTGGGCGTTAGAGAGGCTACTGCGATGATCAGGCTTTGTTCCAGGTTTACATTTAGGCTGTTTCTCTGTTTTGACTTAATAACGCTCATTGCAGAGAGAGATGCTTCACAAAGGTAGGTAGACCCAAAGGGCAGAACGTTTCCCAAAGCCTTCTTTCCTAGGTCAGGTTGCTCCTTCTTTAAACAACTCGAAAACCAAGTGAGGATTGAGCTTTCAAATATCAGTTTGAGGCCACGGTGTGAACACACTACTAACAGTACCTCCTGAAGGCAAATAGGAAGCTTTCTCATATTATATTCAGATGGGAAGAATGGATTTCTAACCCAATCCAGCCGTGTACATCTCTCATATATGTCAAGAGTGTAAGATTAAAAAGCACAGATAAGATTAGTCAAATGTTCCACAAAAACTGGTTTCACAGTCTCTCTCGCATCATTGTTACTGGAAAAGTAAGCATCTGACAGGAAAACACGCAAAGTCTCCCCCTAAGCATATCTTCTTCCACAATTCTACTTTCTTTTGAAAACCACCAACTTTATCATATAAGCTGAGAATGTTTGTATCACTGTCCTGCATAGACAAATTAAACTTATTACGTTTGCTAAATATGTCCACAAGATATGCCAGTTGTGCAAGCCAAGTAGTGTTTTAAGAAAATGTGGCAAAAGATCTATTTTCTGATAAAACGGAGCCTACCTTATCTAGCAAATCGAACAACATGGCGAGTACCCTCCCTCTCGACAGCCAGCGCACCTCTGTGTGCATCAATAGCTCTTGTGTGTTCAGATACTATGCTTTCGCACAGTCCGTGAAACAGGCGAGCATTAAGTGGCCTTGACTTTATAAAGCAGATTACACTGGCGCCATCACTCAATATCCCATGCAACTCTGAACTCATTTTTGTGGATGCTAATGATTCTCTGAGATTGATGCAATGAGTCCACTGCACATCAGGATTTTCCATCTTAAATCATGCAATGAGTCCCTTCATTTTCATGGTCATGGATGCAGCAGCGTTTGTACATCCACCAATGCAAGATTTCCAACTAAACTCTTGTTCGCAGAAGAACTGATTAATGATGTTGATAATGACTTCCCCTGCTGTTTATTGTTTTCCTTTTGGCAGAAATGTACATGTTTATTTACATCATCTCATCAATGTGTCTCACAAATGAGACAAGTTGAGCCTGTCCACTGACGTCAGTCGATTCGTCATATTGAAGTGAAAATGACTGGCTTGTTTTCAGCTTATTCACAACTTGATCAACAATACGTATCTGTACTCACTTCATTTACCCTTCGAGAAACAGTTTGGTGTGACAAAGGAACAGCTTTTAGTTGGTCTGCTGCCCTTTCATCAAGCATTTTTTCAGTCATCACAACTGCAGCTGGCAATATCAGTTCTTCAGCTATATTAAATGGCTTTTTAGCTTTAGCAACTAATAAATATACATCTAAGGATGCTTCCAGAGCTTTGCTTGATGTTGTGGAGGCTTTCTTAATTGCTGTCTGAGAACATTCAAAATCAGAAAGTTTTCTTTTAAAACACTCCGCCGGTTTGCCAACATGACACTGATGTTTTGTGTAAAGGTGACGTTGGAGGTGAGCTAGTTTCATACTACTGTTGGCCAACCTCTCCCCACAAAAGAAGCACAAAACTTCCGGAGGATCAGAATTCGTAGAAGTAAATCCAAAAAGCACATAATCTTCCGCGTATTGCCGATATTTCGGTTGGTCTGTTTTCTTTTTCTGAAAAGCTGCTTGATTTCCTTCGCCTGAATTGCTGATGCAATTGCTACAGGTCTCACGTTTTAAGCATCTATCCATATTTCTTGCAGTTAGATTAATAACTGTGTCTGTAAGGTTACATGGAAATTTGATAAAGAGATGTTCACACTTTCACTTTTAAGATGAAATTGAGAAAGCATGACTCGAGCGAGGGGTTCAATATTGCTCCCGTACGCGTCCTATCCCGTTTCCTCTCCCTCCTCCCTACTCCCATCTCCCCTCAATTTCTTTCTTGTTCATTTTAATCTTTACTCTGTTTTCTTGTCATTCACTTAAGTTGGAAACCGTGTAAGTGTTATGGTTATTCAATTATTCTACATTCTTAAACAATCACCCATGCACACATACACAAGCTCAGTAAAGTTACTGATCCAAAATGCCATATGACCTGTATGTGATATTGTTTGAAAAAAAAAATCATTGTCTTCTCACGTACCCCTTTGAACAATGCTGCGTACCCCCAGGGGTACACGCACTCCAGTTTAGACAACACTGGTCTAGAGGACGGTTGGTGACATGCGGAGGATGGTAGGTGAGGACAACTTATGGGACGGTGTTGGGAAATGTGAAGTAAGTGAGGACACTCTTGGAAACTTTGTGGAGATGTGGAGGATAGTCTGTAGAGACATTCTGGCTAACGTTGTGGGGAAACTGTGGAGGATGATGCATATGGACATCCTGGGGACGGTATGCAGACACTCTTGGACGGTAAATGAAAACAGTATGTAGAATGGATGTGTGGAGTCGCTACGGAAGACTGTGTGGAGACATTAAGGGAACGGTTTCTTAAGACACTGAAAGGATATGTGTGGAAGCAGCGAGGGAATCAATGTGACGAATAAAGGGGTACAGTATGGAGATATTCTAAAGGATGGTAAGTGGGAATACCGTAGGGTAATGTGTGTGGGGACACTATGAGAGAAGATCTTGGGAATGTTTGGAGATATATGCTATGAAGGTAGTGTGGGAGACGAACCGCGGGACACAATGAGGAGCGGTGTTAGGACACTTTGGCGGTCTCAAGTCTGGAACACTGTTGGAGACGACGCTTCGATACAGGGGTGATAGAATCTGGGGACATTGTGGAGGACAGTGTGAGGAGACACTCTAACTCAGGGAAGGGTGAATATGGTGTGTGTGATGGGGGGAGACACCATGGGGGGACGGCAAACGAGATCAACCGTTGGTAGTGTTGTGGGTACGGTGGGGAGAGGGGTGTAGGAAGGCGCTCCCCTGGTCGGCGTCGGGAGGCCGTGGGTACGGTATGGGAGACTATGGGGAGGGCAGCATGGGTAGTTACGCTGGGGGACACTGTGGGTACAGTGTAAATAATTTCTGAGAAGGAGGAGTTGGATGGCATGCTATGAGGCAGCGTGGAGAGACATACTGTGTGATAGTGTTGGGAAACACACTGTGTAAGACAGTATGGAGGACGGTGTATGGACAGGAGGGGCAGAAGGGTTCACTGTGGGTCGATATGGGGAAAGACTGCAGGAGAGCTTGTGCCAGACGATGCTGAGGAACTTCTGGGGTCACACAGTGTGAAATGGCATTGGGACACCACGTGGGCTGGTATGGGGACACGCCACGAGGGACGGTATGGGGACACACCATGTGGGGAGGCACGGGGACGCACCACGTGGAATGGTATGGGGACACAGCACATGGGATGGTATGGGACACACCACGTGGGAGGTTATGGGAACACACCATGTAGGGCGGTATTGGACCATACAAAATGGAACTGTATGGAGATACGCCATCTGGGACGGTATGAGGACATACCATGTGACATGATATTGGAACACATCATGTGGGACGGTATTGGAACACACCATGTTGGTCGGTATTGGAATACACCATGTGGGACGGCATGGGTCACGCCATTTGACAGGATATGAGACGGTATAGAGACACACCATATAGGACGGCATGGGAACTCACCACGCGAGACAGAATATGGACGCACCACGGAGACAGATGGGGACACACCATAGGGACAAAGCATGCGGGACACCATGAGAACACACCATTTGGAACGGTATGGGGACATACCATGTGGAACGGCAAGGAGACATACACTGGGGATACAACTTGTGGGACATTATGGGGAAACACTATGTAGGACGGCAAGGAAAAACACCATTTGGATACAACATTTGGGACGGTATAGGGACACCGTGTGGGATGGTGTGAAGACACAACGTGTGGGACGATATGGGTACACACCATTTGAGAAGGTATGATGGCACACCATGTGTGACGGTATTGGAACGCACCACGTGAGACGGTACGGGGACCCACCATGTAAGACGTATACAAGAAGCCAAAACAAAGTGTGAGACCACACTGTGGAGATGATGTTGTGGGTAAAGGAGACTAATTGCAAGATCACACTGTGGGGAAAGATGTGGGGGGGAGGGGGGGAGGGTTTGACTCTAATGGTGGTGTGGAGATATATAGTAAGAAACGTATTTGGAGACCCTAAGATAAGGTGTAGTTCTACTGTGAGAGAAGCGGTGTATGACCACATTGTGGGGGAGAGAGTAGAACCACGCTGTGGGGGACGGTGTATGGCGCATATGTGGGGAGGGTTTTAGGCCACAGTGTAGGGTATAATATAGGCCATGGTGTGGGGCACTGTGTAGGGTTACACTGTGGGGAACACTTTAGAGTTATACTATAGGGCACGGTGCAGAGCCACACTATGGCGAACGGCGTAGGGCCACATTGTGGTGGACGGTGTAGAACCACACTGTGGGGGACGTTGTAAAACTACACTGTGGTTGGAGGTGGGCGTGAGAGACTGTGGGGTATGGTGGACGTAAATAACACAATCTTTTGAGTGTATAGATATATGATCTCCATTGAAGGATAAACTTTACGAAGATTCAGGATAATAATATCATGAACATAATCTCTTATGAGCAAAGCATTATTTTCTCAAAAACATTTTGATGCTCGTTGTGAGTATGGCCATAACGTGAATTTAGTGTCCATTAACAGAACCCCAAGACGAGAACAGCCATTGGAATAAATCTATTAGGGACAAGTAAGCAAGATTAATCTCTCGATCAGACTAATGCAGCAATGTTCGTAGTTCCAGAGCGCTATGGAGGAAACTTTCTGGTACATAGTATCCTGCACAAGCAATATTTTAGAAAGGGAGAAAGTGAAGATTTAGTGTAAAGAGAGTTAGAAGTTTGTCCCTTCTTATAGTGAAGGTAATATGGAGATAGAGCGTCCTTGAAGAAATACAACAAACTTGCATAAGCTTAACTGCCCCATCCAAGAGCAGCGTGGAGCCACAAAAATATAGTAGTGATCAGAGACTCTAAAGGACTTAGGACACTATGAGTTCGAAAGTTTAAATGAATATTTTTTTCCCTCATCGTTTTAAGAGCTATGAATTTAGTCCTCATGGGAAAAGATAAACGCATGTTAAACATCCAAGCATTCAAATACAAACGAATTAATCGAATGTGGACGCAAATTTGTATGAGCTGATAACGTCACAAGAATGTGCTGTATGTGTAGTGTTGGGGACAGGTCATCCAGCAGTCGGTCGCCACCAGGCAATGCCGGAGTCCTCACCCGAAACATCCACAGTGGAAAAGACAACATATTCCAGGGTTGTTCTGTACTATGAAACTCTATCGTTCTTTACCAAAACGAACAAATATAAAAGACGAATCAAAATGTCTAGGAAGTAAGATCCAGAATTAGAATTGATAAGACAGTGTTGGGCTAATAAGATTAAAACTTAGATACTTTGCGCGCCGTCTCCCAGCCATGACTATGGGTGTACGTGAGTCCTTAGGAAACCCTTGTAGAAAAGCCAGTTAACTCACTCTGTTGTTTATTACTGTAACAACAGCCGAGTCCTGAAATTAAGTGCCTCACTGATTTTGTTTTCAGCTAAGGGGATTTAATGATACATCTTAAAAATTTCGTAGATATAATGTAAACGTCAGTCTTAGTAATGTCTGTAAAAAGGGAAAAATTAAAGTCGTTTAACTTCATTTGCGTTTGTTGTACAAACGTCAGTGCCTGAGAATGAGTAAACTAGGGTTGACCAAGAGGATATATGTTTCAGAAGTGGAGGTGTCACGGAGAAGAGGGGGAACGAATTGGAGATGGAAGAATAGACTGATTTGAGTGATCGAGGCCTCAACATGCAGGAATGTGAAAGGCGTGCACGGATAGAGTGAATTGGAACGATGTGGTTGGTGTACTTTCCTGGACTGAACCAAGGCATGTGAAGCAGCCGGAGTAGATCATGTACAGATACGTGGGGTATGATTGTGGATAAGGAGCTGTGGTTTCGGTGCATTACTCATGACAGCTAGAGAATGGATGTAAATTAACCTCGACTTTCTTCCTTTGTTCTTGGTACTGCCTCGCTAACGCGGGAAATGGCAATCATGTATATCTATCTATCTATCTATCTATCTATCTATCTATCTATCTATCTATCTATCTATATATATATATATATATATAT
>JAYMFT010087001.1:0-14128 GCA_038088735.1 Panulirus argus | reverse complement strand
CTTTGGCTTTTGCTCCCGAGAGCTGGCTGCTTGTGTGCCCCCACCACTAGCTAGACCACGGAATACTAGGCAAGCTGTTGCGTCACATGATTATTGTGTGGCCATCGGCAACTCAAGGGTATGCCGTTTTAATAACTGCTTGTTTCCCAACACGTCGAAGCTCTGGAACTCTACCTTCTCATGTCTTTCCCAATAACTATGACCTGGCTCATCTCAAGAGATAGGTCTTTCACTTTTCAAAAATTCGTAAATACTTTCCCTGTCTTCTTTTTTCCCTTTCTTAAATCTCTCTATATTTGAGTTAGGGCCCGGCCTTAATGTGGGCTTTTGTCCGTGACTGGAGCCTTCAACATAAAAAAAAATCTACTGAATTATACAAAGAAATACAAAGAACTTCAATCACTAACAAACCATTGGGTTCTGTCGAGGAAGATATCAGAAACTCACAGATTAGTGTGGTAAAGTTAGAAGGTATACATATAATTTAATGGAAATAACCTGCATATGCAGGTCAGGAAGCTTTTGCTTTTCATAATAATAAACTCACTTTTAATTTCCTTAACCTTGAGTCCTGGCGATTTCATAAGTCGTAAGAAATACAAATCTACAAAAACTACTGATACCAGTATAGATTTTCATCCCTATGCTAACGCCATCAAGTTAAGGAAAGGTTGCGGTTGTCATGGACAGATAATTGCATTTAAAGTCCAGCTGTGCACGCTGTTTCAAGTCCTCGATTTGTGACACGCACATGGTAACGCTACAGTACCTAACTCGAAATGTCATACAACAGTAAAACGATAAATACAGCCATACCTTACGGCTGTATGCAACATGTAATCTTAGTTATGTCCAGTCTGCTTATATTTAATAAATTCACTAGACAGACTGATGGTCATAGGGTACCGTGAACATCCTGATGATACGACCTAAAACTGGGTGTAATACACGAGACAGGATGTAGAGGCTGGACTGAATGCACCCTACCCCAGCCACTTCAAAAACATGGTCTCTATATTCAAGTAATTCCGAAAACTGGCAATGACGGGGTAATGAAACCACTGAGACACATGACAAGAACAGCAAAACAAAGAAATCATGTGCCCGAGACAAAATGACAAAGACGAGAGAGGAAAATATGACGTTGTTGATGTAAACAGGAAGGAAAAACGCTTGGGTAAGGAGTGTCAGCATTATACGCAGAGCATCAGACACCAGCAGCTTAACTGTTGGTGAAGTGTGTGTCGCCAGCAGAACACCGTACACCAACTGCGAGAGCATTGGTCACATGTATGTCACCAGCTGTTCCAGAGCACCGGACACCAACTGCCAAAGTGTTAGTAACGTGTGTCACCAGCTAGTCCAGAGCAATGGACACCAGCCTCCTAACTGTTTGTTACAATAGCAAGGTCATTAGAAAGACCACGAATGTTGGTACATTGAACAGAAAAAGAGGCAAGTTTATTAGAGAGGCAAAGGTCGTAGGAGAAGCCGGTACTATTGTCTGAGCCCTCCCTCTCATTGGCAGTTGAGTCAAGCGAGAACCCGGAGATTTTTAGCATTCCCTTAATGCCCGGGACTAGGGGCCAAAAGTTCTTGGACTTTACCATGACTGCATTTAAAAATGATTTTGCGGACAAGAGATGGCACACGAACTTATGTGAAGAAAATAAGTGAGATCTAAGTAGGTGTATGGTGCTTGTAAGAAGATGGTAGTCCAATTCTAACATGGAGGGTGTATGATGGTTCTAGGCACCGTGGTGTAGCAGTTAGTGTTCTGACCGTGACGCATTCACGGGCTGCCCAGGGTCGAGTGCATAAGTTGGAATCCAGGTTGCGGCAGTCGGTCTACATTCATCCTAACTGTTCATCCACCCCTAGGGGCTGGTCGATAAAATGGGTACCTGGCTCAGGCTAGGGTATATTGTTACAAATGATACGACCCTGTGTTCGCAACATTCGTATATTAGTGTGTATTCAATGTTTTTTCTCCTAGCCAGGGATCGCACACATGTGGTCTCTGTGGTGAGTCTCTCAGTAACCAAGGCAGCCAGTGGGTCTGTACGGTGGGATCCTCAATGCGGTTACCCTAACTAGCTGGGTGTCCCGTTGGCCCCTTTGCGGTTGTCGGTGTTAAGTGCCAAGACACACGATTCCTCGCAGTTGTGACTCCCAGAATCACCGGTAGCCATCAATCTCTTCTCAGCTGTGGAAAGGAGCTGTGGCTTCCACATCTGTTCTCAGGATCTCACAGTCAAGATGAGGGGCGTGTCAGTCAAGATGAGGGGCATGTCCTGAACACGTTAGCCAACCAGAACTGACACTGTGTGGTCAATCCCTCCAATCACAACTGAGGTGATGGGCGTGATAGGAAGGAGCCAGCCAATCCGAATTGACTCTGTATAGGACACACCTCCAATAAAACCCTCGGGCACTGACTCGGGAGCTGATTTCCTTCAACCAGCCACCTAGAGAAGGATCTCCCTGCTAACGAGCCCGGAGCCACAACGAGTGTGAGAAATGTAGCGTTTCCCTGCCACGAGCCCCAGCCACAGCGCAGCCACAGATAGAGCCACAAGCCACAAGCACTAGTGCCAGACAGATTTGTGCCGGAACCCCGGCAAATTTATTGTGCACCCCGTACTCATCCTGTGAGCGGTAGCGCAAAAGGATTACAGGGGTCACAAAGGGTCCCTTCTGTCACCGTCTTTCCCGTTTTAACTCTTCCCCTCCTCCTTTTACTTCCTCTTGGTCATGTTATTACCATTATTGCTCGTCTGCTTCACCTGCTACTAAGAGGTTCCAGTCAGAGCCTTTTAACATATCGCCAGAGTAACATTGTACCTGACCCTTCTTCCCACATCAATAATCGTGACTGCCAACACCTGCCAACATGGGACTGCAGCTTCGGCATACCTGGCCTTCCTCACACGTGTCATCTTTCTCAAACCTGGCTTCTACCACACCTGCACACCTTTCCCTTAACACATTGTGGCCCTCTTCACATCTGGCTTGCGCCACACCTGTCCCTTTCCACATGTGGCCCCTCTCACACCTAGCCTGCGTCACACCTGTCCCTACCCACATGTAGCCCCTCTTATACCTGGCTTGCACAAGACATGTCCCTTTCCACATGTAGCCCCTTCTCACACCTGGCCTACACCACACCTATCCCTTCTCACACGTGGCTCCCTCTCTCACACCCGGCTTACGGCCACACCTGGCTGGACCACCCTTGGCGATACCACGCCATGTGTGTGCACTGCGAGGGCTCCTGATCCCTGATAGTGTCGTACAAAGACGACAAAGGTTACCCCGTGTGTTCCCCTGGCCCATCCGATTAGATTGTTTTATCACGGGATGAATCTTCCGTCACGACCCACCCTCGCCTCGCCACTCCCCAGCCTCTAGCTCACCCCTGCTCCGCCACACCCCAGCCTCCAGCGCCCCACTGCTCCGCCACACCCCAGCCTCCAGCACCAAACCCCCGCCTGCCACACCCCGGCCCCGGGAACACTCACACACACACCCAGAGCCCCTCGAAGCCATGATTTACATGCCTGAGTTGGAGTTGCTGGGTGTGTGGGGTGTGGGAGAGGGGTCCAGATGGCAGTGCCTCCGGGGATCAGATAAGGTCACGCTATACAAAGCGCCAAGATGACCTCGTTATCGACCAGGCCGCTCACGAGATCGTGGCGGCCACGTCACTATAATTGGCGCCAAAGTCCCACTCGGTGTAAGGCAGTGCATGCTGTGTGTATACGCCAGGGTCGTCTCCTGCCACCAGGCGCGTAGAGCGTCGGGCAGGTCTCCCACCGTCTTTGTCTGTTACGGTGCAGAGCCACAGAGGAGTTAGGCGTTTTTGAGGGGGCAAGATGCTGCCACCACTCGTCCCTGTGGTCTGCCCGTTTCCGTATTCGAGGAGAGACCTGCTAATAGTGGGGTGGGTCTATGGTACTTCCTTGTATCACTTATGTCTGTGGAACTTTTTCAATTTCCATGGTTCGTATCCAATTTCCTACCCCATCTCTATAACTCTAATGGTTCAGAACCAATTTCCTGTCCCCCATTTCTATACTTCTCATGGTTCAGAACCAATTTTCTACCCTATTCAAGTAATTCTCATGGTTTAGAACCAATCTTCTACCCCTAGAAGACTCAGAACGAATTTCCCCATTACTTGGGCTCGCCACTGATCAGTAGTCAAAATACATCTTAATGGTATCTACTGCGAGCACCAACTGTGTCCCAGCCGGTGATGTGTGTGGGAGTGTGTGGTTCCTGGGAGAATCTGAATGTTCTAGGCCACACCTGCCGTACTCACTGGCATACATTTTAATGGAGGTCCTCTCGTTGCAGGTGTGTGCACGTGGAGTCGCTCGGGAGGCCCACTCAACCGTGAGTATGCGCTGAATAGTCATTAGGTTCTTATACCTTCAAAAATTCCCCGTAGTATAGGAACACGCTTTTCATCTCTTGATGGGGTGACGTTTAAGTAATGAAGTCGTTGGAAGAAAGATTTAGTGGATTTATGCTTATGTTAGAGATTTAAAGAGTCTCGTTTGTGATGCTCGAAGCCTGAATCTCTCACTTGAGGACCTTTTGACCGATCGTCTTCATACTTCGTACCATGGTGCCAAACCCTTCCGATCCCTCACCATTGCCTCTACCCCCTGCAATGGCACCACTACTACCTGTACACCATCCTTCTCATGGACCTACCACTGCCTCTACACCATCCCTGACATGGCACCATCACTGCCTCTATAGCCCTTCTCATGGCCCCACCACTGCCTCTACATCGTCCCTGTCGTAGCCTCAACGTTGCTTCCATGGAACATCATCTCTGTCAAGGCCCGAGCATTACTTCTTTCATTACAGATGGTACAATCACAAGCTATAAAGCAACACAGTAGCTGCCATTAAGTCAACCACAGCTGATGAGCTCGACAACGCTCTCGTCATAACACAAACACACTTGTTTTTAAGTGTGTTGCCTCTCTTCATGACTGGTCCACTCGCCTCAGCCTCGCCTCGAGTCTCCAAATAATATATTTGTCTTTTGGTGTTCTATCCCTTTATATTCCAGTGTTCTCTTTGAGATTTATAACCATCGCAGGTCGAGGATGCCTCGTCATTTGCTCCTTCGGGTGTGTGTGGGGGAAAGTCCTTTTTATAGCAGGTGTCCTGGAGCAGTAGTGAGGGACCGGTTTGTGTAACAGATGCCCCGTAGCAAGGTCACTGTGACTGGCAGATGATGATGATGATGATGATGGTGCTCGTTGTGTCTAGTGTTGGTGATGGTGATAGCGAAAGTGATGCAAGGGGGGGAGGAGGAGGGGGTCTGGTCTTGTGTGGTGATGGTGATCACAGTCGTGGTGATAACTGTGGTGGTTTTTGGTGATGGTTATTTGTGGCAGTAGTGGTCGTGATGGTAACTGTGGTGACTGCTCCATCGGTCATGGGCTTTTAAGACGTGGTGTCAGCTATAGAAATAACGGAGCATCAGTGCTAATGATTTCATACGTGACTGTAGTAGAACAGTCAGGTATGTCACTCCTCCCCCCTGGGTAGTGAAGATGAGCGTGACAGCAGCAGCAGCAGCGGCAGCGGGGGTGGAGAGGGCGACGACGACCAAGACGACGCCACGACCATCATTGAGGTGGTGGTTGTCTCGAGAGACGACCCCAAAGATTCCAAGGCTTTGGAATACCCTTCAGATAAGACCCAAACTAACCAGACTGTCTTGCGTCAGGCTTATCTTAACGACCCAACCACCGTAATCCTAACCATGCTGTTAGCCTTGCTCTGGCGAGTCTGTCCTCAGAAATTCAAGTCTGGGGTAACCTTCTTGATCTATATGCTTCTGTTTTGTTAACGCTAAGGATTGATTTAGCAAAGGCTTAGTGTTAAGCTTTAAGAGATTTAGCGTAATACCGTCAGCTTTAAGAGTTTTAGCAGAAAGTTTGATTTCTCACGTCATAAATCCAAGATAAGTGAGTTTTAGTGAATAAGTTACATCCAAGACTTTGTGTGGGAGCACTGGGGTACCTGGCCCCGAGGGTGTGGTAGATGTACCCCCTGTCCTTGTACCCCAAAACCCCTGCAGGTGTGGTCGATGCGCCTCCTGCCCCTACACCCACGGCCCTGCAGGTGTGGTCTCCTTGCCTTCTGCCTCTACTCCCATAACCCTGCAGATGTGTGGTAGCAGTACTTCCTGATCTTACGCCCCACAACACTGCACGTGTGGTAGCTGTGTCTCCTGCGTCTACACCCGTAGCCCTGCAGGTGTGGCAGTTGATCCGCCTTTCCACCCACACAACCTGCATTTTGTCAGGTGGAACAGATGTACTCCGCTACACCTCCTCTACATTAGAGCTACAGTCTTTTGGTGTTTAATGAGGTACCCCAACAGTACCATCTGGCTCTTACACCTGTAGGTCCGTTGACATGACACCTGTGCTTCCCATCCCGTACACCTGAATACAGACAGGTGCGAAAATTTCCCTCTAGATCCCTATATTTATAGCTTTATTGGATGGGTCATGTCTGGTATGTTGATGTTACAGCGATGATATGTATGGTGATGGTTATAGTGATGATGATGGTGACGTTTATAGTGATGATGACTCGTGTGGTGATGGTTATAGTGATGATGATGATGATGATGATCGTATGGTGATGGTTATATTTGTGACGACAGTATGGCTAATGTTGTGAGAGACGTTGTGAGTAACCGTGTTGATGGTGAGGATGATGATAATGATGCTGATGATGATAAGAAGGTAAAGAAGGAGAGACACCATCTATCATGAAGCAGTCAGAACAGTGAAGACGGGACTTCGCTTCCAGCAACAGTGAAGACGTTAACAGCTGTTTAGATAGTAACGGGGACTCACTGTGTCTTTCAAGAAAACAGTACTACATTGTTTGATGATAATTGCCGTATGTTAAGATTATCGGTGGTAAAATAAGTGAAATGACTTACTAATCATTATGAAAATGATGCGAGAGTTGATCCTGTATAGACATCTACTCTCCCACAGAGAGAGAGAGAGAGAGAGAGAGAGAGAGAATCTTCGCTGTGAGAGCTGCATGTAGATGTAGAGGGCGTGGATTGAGGATTATTAGTGATAATTCCCGTAATTACTCTCCCTGTAATGGCTGGGGTGGTAGAGGCCGTACGTGCAGTGGCAGGCGATACCATACACATCAGAAGCTACAACTACCTCATGGACGGCGGTGGTCCTGATATGCTGGGAGTATACCATATAAAGGGAATAGATGGTATGTTCCTCGCGTTATAGGTATGACTTGGCTGAGGTGAGGTAGCGCATGGCAATATGGTAACCATCAAGAAATATGGGTCTCCGTGGTGCACCGTCCCCGCCCGGGGTTGGGCCCAAGTGGCTTCGAATCCTGGGCGAGGCAGGTCAGAACCCGCATTTCACCCGACTGTTCTTTCGTTCCTCGTCCATTCTGGGTTGGTCGATAAATCGAGTACGCGGCTTGGTCTCCGGTCGTTCAGTCGCCTGGGTCGTCTCAGCTGACATGAAAACAAAACGAGGCATGAAAAGTGGTGGTTGTAGTAGTAGGGACCGTCCTTGCCATGGTCTATGAAGGTGACGAGCGAATAAGGGGTAGTTCTGTCGTAATACCAGAACCAGAAGTGAAAAGAAAAAAAAAAATGAAAAATACGACCGTGAAATATTACCAAGGCCACATATGATATGTTAGTCACGGTAATACTAGGGGTAAAAGAGGTATGAATACTGACAGAGTTAGCCGGAGGTGTTCCGAATGTATGGAGTAAAGACATAGTTCGAGGAGTTTGTGGGTTCGACACCAACATCATGGGCATCACTTTCGGCCGCCGCCACCACCACCGCCGCCGCCTCCTCCAACGTCGCTCGCATCGTCATCATCACCCCCAACATTGACACCGATACCAAATTACTGATGCCACCACCAACAATGCCACCATTAGCCCCACAAACACGAACGAGATCACTACATCTAACCTGACCATTACCACCATCAGTGTCAACACCACCGACGACCACTACCGGGAGCATGGACAACACCAGCAGCGCCACTCGTATTAAACTCCATTTGCAGCAGCAACGCCCTCTCAGTAGCAGCAGTACCACCGACGAAACCACAACCTTTCCCAACGTCGCCAACGCTGCCATAAACACCAGCACCACCAGCACAGCCACGGGGGCGAGGAAGATCGTGGGAAAACAGCAGATAATTGTTTATTGGTG
This sequence comes from Panulirus argus, assembly GCA_038088735.1. Taxonomy (NCBI): domain Eukaryota; kingdom Metazoa; phylum Arthropoda; class Malacostraca; order Decapoda; family Palinuridae; genus Panulirus; species Panulirus argus. The sequence goes on along the minus strand of JAYMFT010087001.1, from coordinate 5,861 downwards.
TTGTGGCTTTGGGTTCCTCGAAGGCTGAAGGACGGAGGTTAGACAGTTCTGGCTGGGAGGTTCTGGCCTGGTAGTAGGTGTAGGTTGGGTGTAGGTAACAATAGGAAGGGTGCAGATCATAGTAGGGGAGGTGTAGATCACAGTAGGAAGGGTTCAGATTACAGTAGAAGGGTGTAGATCACAGTAGGGAGAGTGCAGATCACAGCAGGGAAGGTGTATATCACTGTAAGCAATGTGTAGGTAACAGTGGACAAGGTGTAGATCACACAAGGGAGAGTGTAGATCAGTGAAAAGGAAAGTGTGGGTGATTGCAGTGAGTTCGCGTCAAGTGAACTGTGTAAAACAGCGTCATGTTAGCTGAGCGGAGGTGTAGGGCGGTATTCAGGTTCTGCAGAGGTGTAGTGAGTGCTTATGTGCCCACCGACATGGGAAGACCCATTATGAGGTTTAGGGGGTGTGAGGCAAGGGGAGACTGGCTAGGGTCCCGACTCGACGGCAGGCGATGTGGAGATCTAGTTTTTTGCTTGGGAGGGGAGGTAGATAGGGTGAAAACTTGCTTTAAAGGTGACTCAAGTGATGTAGACGGGTGTTAGTGAGGCGTAAGTGGCTGCAAGACAAGCATATACTGCTGTCGATAGGTGTCGCTGAGCGATGATCCCAGAGAGAGAGAGGTCCGTCCACGTTCGTAGGGATGTATGAGGCGAACCTCGGGTGGAATAAAGTGGTCCGTGACAGGTAAACGGCGTGCAGGGCAGGACCGTTTATATATAACCAGGCGTCCTGTTACTTGCACTGTTTTCACGGACGACCCTCTGCCTCTGTTGTCTGACACTGGCTTTAAGGTCATCCCGCCTGGGGAGGAGCGGCCACACGAGTACAACTGATGCGCCCGTTTTAGAGGTGGTGATTATGACAAGTTGGTCAAATCCTCTGCTAGAGTTGGAATCATTATTCACGTCATGACTAGTACTGTCATCGCTAGTGATGGCCTCGTTACTGGCGCCACTCTCAGCCGTCTGCCAGTAGATTATTGGTGAAGAATATCGCAGCTGAAAGTGTCGCAAGTCAAGATGTAAATCTCTCGACAGACTGAACGTTAACAGAGACAGCGTTCCCTTCGTACTCCCCTTCCCCTTCCTCCACACAAGTACTCCTCTCCCTCTTAGCCAGCTGCCAGACCAGCTGTAGACAGGTGAGTGGAGGGAGGCAGGGGGAGCACCTACGTGTCCCCGGGACCACCACCTGCCCTGACGCCGCCTGAACAGAAGGTCACCTGCCCACCACCGCTGTTGCTGCGCCCTCGTGTACCTTCCTCCCCATCATCCTCTCCTCCGGCTCCAACTGTGTGTGTGTGTGTGTGTTCTCGTTCTCCCTTCACGCACAAACGTGTGTGTGTGAAAGTGTATGCACGCGGTTCATTCTACTCCTCCGCCTTCCCCGTTGCACACTCACACATTTCGCCCGTGGGTAGGGGGAGGAGGAGGGGGGGAGGAGATGGAATGGGTTAGGGAGGGAGGGTGGGAGGGAGGGGGTAGTGGCTGGAGAGCCAGACAACGAGACCTTTAACTGTGGGAGGCGACTAAGACGTGCGGGATTTAAAGAACAACAGAAGAACGCTGGTTGTGGCGGCTTGCTGGCTGACTCGCCTCTTCCCCTGACTGACTGACTGACTGACTGTCTGACTGATTTTCTGACTGATCGACTGACTGACTGCGTCTCACCTTACGCTGTGGTTTTAACGGAATATCAGTCACCAGTCACTACCTATTGCTATCGAATAAAACGTTCATATTTTTCTTAAACAACAATAAATTGAATTTACAAGTTAACCATTGATTTCAATGTGGTTTATCTGGTCTTAGGCGAATTTGAGTTGCTGGCATTTGGATAAGAAAAAAAAAAATGCAATGAATTTGACTTCTTTAGCACGACGGAAAGATCTCTGAGAAAGACAGTCGACCTGCGACTCCTTGAGAATGATGGCTTGGCCTTAGAACATAAGAAGTGAGGACACTGCAAGAGGCCCATGCTAGGCAGGTCCTGAGTCTGTCCGGCCTAAGGGTGAGGCTTAGAGTGCGTTCACATCACCATAACCAAATACCGTGCTCTCGTACAGGAGGAGGATAATATTATTCCAGTCTGTGTTCCTAAAAAATATAAAAATGCTCTGGAGTCAATAATGTATGGGAATAGAAATGCGACCTACGGTGTACCATGCATGTTCTTCATCAGTAATTTTGTCTGTCGCTTCATGGCTGTCAGGTACTGGCAAGCAACGTGATCACAGGTAATCTGCTGGGCGGGTTGCTCAACCTTCCCTAAAGAGAAATTCGAAAAGACACACCAAAAATGATCGCATTTTTGTTTAGGTTTAGGAATACCGAAGCCAGCGACTGGTGTATTCTGACGACAGTATATATGATAAACTTTTAATGTAAAGTTTGCGTGGAAATCAGACCCCAGACGCCAGGCTGAGCCAAGATTCTTAACTGTGGAGTCCCTGAGATGCATAATACGTGAAAACAGTGACATATATTACAGTTTCGACTATTACTTTCATTTGCAGGTGTCTTTATAAACCTTTAATCAATTCTGGGTTGAGATTGGTAGAAATATCAGCTACGCCTAAAAGCGTCTCATTGTAAATGAATACATTGGATTATACATACATTCAACGTTTATATGTTCACTTACATATTTGATATCTATTTGTTTACATATTTACTAATGAATATTAGGAAACTTAATAGAAAAGTAAGTAGACTTTGCTTAGTGCTAAACACCCACGTATTTCCCACATTTCACGAAGGTACTGCTACAGAGGTTTACAGGAAGACATCTATCCAGACACCTGTATAAAAACATCTGTATATACATCACAAAGATATGCGGTATATACACACGATGGCTCTGTCCACAGGCTGCCACGGTCGCTGGCACGTGTGGGACCGTTGGCAGTAAGTGCCTCAGAGGGGGTAATGGAAAAAGATGTATAAATATATTTTCATGAAGTTGAGTGACAGATAATATACCGAAGGGAATTGCAGCGTGGCCTCATCACATCCAGGGTTCCCCAACCACCAACCGGCCGTGTCTGCCACCTATCGTGCGTCTGACTCTCTCGTCTCTCCAACAATCTTTTCCACATCACCTCTCTCTCTCTCTCTCTTGCTTCCCCACCGTCTTGTAACTGTCTCTTTATCTCGTTTCTCCACCACTTTTCTGCCCAGTCTCCACCACTTCTGCATCGACACTTAACAGTCTCTCTACAAGTTACCACACTACCATTTAAGCCCCTCTCTCCCACCACAACCCCCCCCCCAGCGTTTCACCAACTCTTCGTCAGTACTTCACCGCTTCTGCACCAACACTGAAGACTTCTGCATTTCGTCTCCATCTTCACCAACATCTCACCTCTCTGCCTCTTCTCCACCAATTGTTCTTACCACTTCTCCTCCAACAAATCATTTCCTCTTCACCAAAACCTTATCACCACAAGTCCACCACCACCACCAACACTCCTCTAATATTCTACTGCCTCTCCATCGTCTCCATCACTACGCCACCGCTTTCAACGCATCTCCACCACTTCTTTACCTCTTCATCACCAACGATCCTCAACCACAGTTCACCACACGTCCACCTTCTCCACACCGCTTCTAACCTACCCCCTCCCCCTCTTTACCCAGTCTCTTCATCATGCCTTCAACACTTCTCCACCATAACTTCCCCATCACTTCGTCGCGTCTCTGTATTCATATTCAGGACCAATCTGCATATCAACACGTTTCGCTCGAATATTCATAAATTTCCCTCCAATCAGTCCGGCTGCGTTCTTTTCCCCAGCCGCTATTCGACCGGCTCTCCGCGAGGAGCGGTTCTGATTTCCAAACGACGGACTTTTTCGTCGGGCAATGCGAGCCCTCGTCTGGGGAGATACCACTGCACCGATGTAAGGCAAGGCACGGCAGGGAGGTTCATTACTGGGCGCTGTGGCTGCCTTAGATGGAAAAGCTATTGACGGCATAGGGCAGGAAGAGTATTATAATTTTAAAGTGTCTTTAAAGGTCGGCGTGTCATTTGAACACAGATTGAGGTGTATGGCATGACATTACAGTTTAAGTGCTGTGTGAGAGTAAGGGACAAATAGGACAGAATGACGTTTTGGCACAGTTAGGGATGTATACAGAATATGACTTCAGAGCTGTATACCATTGCTGCAAAGTTTGACCATTATTTTGGTTTTATCACAATATCACAACGGTGGAACTTGGGTCATCCCCTCTCAGCTTCTTTACTGTATCACCCTCGCACGGGTACTGTTTCGCTGGCAGGGATGCCTCCAGCTGTGCTGACCGTATAGCGGAGGTTGTCTTGGCTGAGATCGATTTATCTAATGATAAATCTCTCTGATCTTTAACCAAAGGCAACTCTAGTATCTCATGTAATTCAGCTCTCCCTCCTCTCTTCCGAGCCAATCACGGTCTTCAACAAACTCTCCAAATAATGAAACCGCTCCATTTTCCTCTAAATCTGTTGATCTCTGACGCATAGCTTCCCCTCCAGTTTCTCTTTTGCAGCTGTCGTTGATGGTGCGACTTCCCTCTCTCTCTCATCCTATCGACAATGGTGTCCCTCAGGATTCTTTTCTGTCGCCTACTATCTTTTATCTGTAAATGGTTTCCTTTCATCCTCCACCTCTGTTCAATCTTACGGTGATGATTCCACGCTCCATGTTTCAACTCACTTTCCTTTCCTTCCTCACTTTAATGGTCGCTCTCTTTCTCGCACTGAATATATCTCTCGTATTAATCCAGACCTGTGCAACATCTCTGAGCGGGGGAAACAACAAACTTGTTAAACTAAAGTATGTAAAAGACATTTATTTTCTAAGGACAACTTTCTAAATGTCACACATATCCCTCTGTTCAGCATCAGCACACAATTCAACCTTCCAGTAAGAGAGACGCGTTGGGTATAAGCATAACCTCCACCCTATTTTGGAAACTCCACATACTGGACACCCCAAAATTTCCTTTTGGCTCAGTTCATTTCAGGAAACTATTGGTAAGTTGGGAAAGCGCCCACGATATTGGAGGAGTTTGGAAAAAAAGGGGACAATGTCCCTCGAGCGAGGCTGCCGACAACTGTGGGTGTTCCCTTGCACTGGGTAGCCAGCCAGCCAGCTAGCCTGACTCTGGGGCGAGGCTCCGGCAGCAGCAGCAACAGCGGTCTGGCAGGCACCTACAGCAATGATGGACGAGCTCTTCTCACCCCCACTCTACCTACCGTCTGCGAGGCGAAAATGAAGCATGATTGAAGAGCTGAAGACTAGAAGAAGTCAGGGGAAGCGGGGGATGATGATGGAGGCTACAGAGAGCGGCCGTGGTTGAAGAGTGGAAGGCTGGAGATGAATGGACTGGCAGGTTGTGTCGAATTGTACGGCGGAAGGTTTGTAAACACGAGGAGGGAAGCAGCCTTGGAGGTGCGGGCGTGATTGAAGAATTAGAGTTGGAGGGTTGGAGTCTCCACGGGGCGGTCGTGACTGAAGAATTAAAACCAGGAAGTAGGGAACCCTCAGCGAGCGGGCGTCATTGAAAATTCGAAGGCTGGAAGTGGGATCTTTCCGAGAGCGAGCGTGACTGAAAAATTGAATGTTGGGAGTGGGAGTCGTGGAGAAGCAGTTGTGATTGAAGAGCTTGAGAGTCGGGAGCCAGTGGATGTGGGGGTCGGGAGAGGGCAGGGTAAACATGGGGACCTGGGTGGCGACAGAAGAGGACGTTTGGGTTTATATATACATACATACACACACACACACACACACACACACACACACACACACACACACATATAAATATATA
>JAYMFT010086990.1:0-14129 GCA_038088735.1 Panulirus argus | reverse complement strand
CTACGGTACGACTCTAGAGCACGACGGTACGACTCTAGAGCACGACGGTACGACCCCTGAGCACGACGGTACGACCCCTTGAGCACGACGGTACGACCCATGAGCACGACGGTACGACTCTTTGAGCTCGATGGTACGACCCCTGAGAACGACGGTACGACCCCTTGGGGTACGACGGTACGACCCCTGAGCACGATGGTACGACCCCTGAGCACGACGGTACGACCCTTGAGCACGTCCCACGACCTTTAAAGGATAGGCTATCAATATCTAGGGGTCGTGCTCAATGGTCGTATACCGTCGTGCTCAAGGAGTCGTATCCCCTCCCTCTGAACACGACCCGCGTCCCCCGAAGGGCGACAATCCCACGTTCCGCCATAGAATAATGAACGACTCTTGCAGTCGGCCATGACATGAGAGACGACGGACTGTCGGGAGGGCCGACATTCCCCACCGACAGCATGGGAATCGTGGCCTTACAAGCATAAATGACATGCGATGCCGTTAATAGAGGTGAAAACTCCTCCAGGAAAAGCTAGAGCAATCGACCTTCTTGCCTCAGAGGGAACGCACTTTCTTCGCCTGTGTGTGATGGCACTTTTCACCTTATGTGTCCTGGTAATAAAGGCTGAAATGGACCAGTGGTGTGCCCTGGAGGACCAAAGTACCGGACCTGGGACCCGCACGGTCCCAGGTCCCCCCCTCCCCCCCCTGGACCTGGGTCTCACACATATATACGCACGAGTATAGTGCATATGAACGCGCTCTTCCACAGAAGACGCAAAAGTTCCTGGGTTCGAATCCTAGATGTTCGAGGGTATCATATATGATATGACATGATATGATATTGTGTGTGTGTGTGTGTGTGTGTGTGATGTAACGCTATCTTCACTACACTACACTACACTAAATACACACACAAAAAACTCTCTCTCTCTCTCTCTCTCTCTCTCTCACAAACTGCTGTTTTTTTTTTTTTGCTCAGAATAATTCAGCGCTCCTCTCTCTCTTTTTCACTCCCAAGGCAGGAAGAGATCGCCTGCGTTGGCCACTGTGGCCCCGTAAGGCGCAGACTGGATCCACTCACCTGTTAGCCCTTGTCGGCCGTCATCGCCCTTGGAGAACGAAGGCCTGCGAAAATAGACAGCGACCATTATTGCCAGCGAACAAAATAAGTAAATACGCCTGCAATCAGACAGCTATCATTATTACCAGCGAACAATACAAGTAAATACGCCTGCAAGCAGACAGCGATCATTATTACCAGAGAACAAAATAAGTAAATACGCCTGCAATCAGACAGCTATCATTATTACCAGCGAACAAAATAAGTAAATACGCCTGCAATCAGACAGCGATCATTATTACCAGCGAACAAAATAAATAAATACGCCTGCAATCAGACAGCTATCATTATTGCCAGCGAACAATACAAGTAAATACGCCTGCAATCAGACAGCGATCGTTATTACCAGAGAACACAATGTGTAAACACAGCAACTGCCATGAAGACTAATTATCAAGACGAACGGTTATTATGAACAATTATTACAACTCTAAGGGCAAATATTACAACTTAAGAACAGTTTAAAGAACAATTATTACAACTCTAAGGGCAAATATTACAACTTAAGAACAGTTTAAAGAACAATTATTACAACTCTAAGCGGAAATATTACAATTTAAGAACACTTTAAAGAACAATCATTACAACTCTAAGAACAAATATTACAATTTAAGAACAGTTATACTGAACAATTATTACAACCCTAAGGGCACATATTGCAATTCAAGAAGAGTTATAATAAACAATTATTACAATTATCACAATTCAAGAAATAATTATTGTAAATCTAAGAACAAATTTTACAAAGAACATATCAATACAGAAAATAACTGCAAAAGCGATGAAATCATTACGAATACAGAACAGTTATTACAAAGACAGCTGAAAGCCACTATAACCACGCAAACACACGAACAAACTCAAGTCCTACTCCCAAAGGCTTCTAATCTATCATTCAGACTTCGGGAGACAACTGCACGTCAACTGGGAATCACAGTCAACCCCACATTGTAAGCCCCGAGCCAACCAACGTCTGATACAGGAAGCTTAACGAGTCGCCAAAAATATTCAAGTGATTCTGATCACGGAAGGCAATAAAGTTCTCTCTCTCTCTCTCCTTACACGACAGCCGGAGGCCTGAGTTTCAGATGGTGTCCTCCGCCTGCGTCTGCACCAGCTGGGGCGGTGAACAGGTGGGGCAAAGAGCCTCAAAACTTTTAAGACCACACGCTTGTCCAGTACCCTAATTATGGCCAGCCTCCGCCCCTCCCACACAGCCTCTCACCACTTCTTCCTAGTTACCCAGCGGATCAAAGAAACATTGCCAAACACTTGGCTCGTCCAGATAAGAGAGGAATTATTGATGGGAGAAGAGAGTTTCTAGGTTCTAAATGGAGAGGGTCAGATAACAGAAGACCTGATGGTCTCTGACGAGGTTATCTGCTGGAGGACAGTACTACATGGGAGGGCCAGATAACAGAAGACCCGATGGTCTATGACAAGGTTATCTGCTGGAGGACATCTATGACGAGGTCATCTACAAGAGAACAGTGATTATATCCTGCATTCCTAAACCATGAAGACAAGAGACTAGATAGTCACACATAAGGCTTTGCAAGCGAGCATATGTATGCGTGTATAAGGCAAGTCACCTTCCTATCCTATGTACACGTTGAAGGCTTCAAGTTACAGTAAGACAGGACACCGCTGACCTGGCTTCAACAGGACACCGCTGACCTGGCTTGAACAGCAGAGGAGAACCGACAGCCTCACTACGCACCATGTGGGACATGACTCCATTAAGGCTTGACAAGGTCAAATGGAAGGGAAGGCGGAGGCGTGTATAATGCAGGGCGGTAAATAATTCAGTATAGGCTATACCCGGGTAAGGGGAGGATGCACGGAAGTCCGGCCGTTTAAAAGGGACACTGGGCGAAGAATCGCACAAAGAGTGGCAAAAGGGAGATTTAAAGGACTCTTTATTTAGGTGCTGTTGTGATAAAGACGTGTGTGAGATTGGACAGATCCAGACATGGTACTGCTGAGATGATGACGGTGGAAGCGAGGAACTCTGACCAGCTGGAGAGTGTTCAGGGGAGGGACATGGTAGGGACGGAATGTGGAGAGCTGGGAGAGGTGAGAGTAAAGGAGGGTGAGGGAGAGGAGGGTCACTTTTCTCCCTCCTCAGACCGTGCAGGTCCGTCTGAAGCGAGAGACCACCGCCTCCAGACCAGACCATTGTCCTAGCATACTCTGCGGCGGGAGGTTGTGATGTCTGTTTCTTTCCCTGCACCGCTAAGCTTTGGAACTCTCTACCTGCTCAAGTCTTCCCTAGCACCTACCACCTGAACCTTTACGAAAGGCTTGCATTAAAACCCTCCTAAGTCCTTATCCTCCCGTTCTCTTCTATTTTTTTGGGTCCATTTTCTATGTCAATTTAAGGCCAAACCTCGATGAGGATTCCAGGTCACGACCAGCGCTAAATAAAACACACACAAGAGCCTCTTAAGATGTTAACACTGCAACTCCCTAATCTAACGGGCCCGGGTTCGAATGCCAGACAGGGCAGCCGGCTTAGAGTCACACCCCAGCCGTTCATCCTCCCCTTCGGGGCTGGTGGATGAATGGTTACCTGGCTTAAACAAGGGTGTGTAAATGCGCGTGTATACATACGGCGAAGACATGGTATATATATCTATTCAAGGTTAAGAGACGGGGGGAAAACTACCTGTGTAAAACTCGCTCCCTTGCAACACACACACACACACAGACGAGGCCCTAAAGCCTGGCAGCATCATGTGGGTGCGACTCAGCAGCAGGAAATGCCTCTTAATAAATGCCTCCACACTGGCTGGCACTGAGGCACGTGCCGGCCCCCAGGGGCCTAGGCTGGCGTGAGTGGGAGGGAAGACCCTACCCTCGCCTTCAACCCCCCCCACCAACACCTGTCTTGACGGCACTCGGGAGGCCTCCAAGGACAATAAGGACGCAGAGGCCAATGCCAGCGGTGGCGCCATCACCAGTGAGGCCAGCGCCAGGCTAACTATCCTCGTTATGGCACCACACCCAGGCACGCGTCATCTGTCCCTGTCACGCCTCACCCAGTGACAAACCTGGATTCCCCCTGGGGCCAACCAGTCCCCTATCTTATTGACGTGGACTCCGCCTGATTGGGGAGGTTCATTTTTTTTTTCCCAGTGGTGACATCGACTGCACGGCCAACTCCCGAATGTTCTGATTCATGTTCGCGTTGTCCCGGGTAGCGAGGCAGAGGCCAGGAACAGACGAAATATGGCCGGATTCACCCATATCCCCCGGTCCTCTCTGTCTTACCATGTATAATGCAACGAAACCAGAGCCTTATAGGCTTTCCCATCGAGTGACCGCTTCATGCGTCGCCCCCTGTATACCACATCGTTCCAATTTCGACTGCTGTAACCCTCTATGCCTGCTATAACTCCCTAGATGACTGCTATGCCTACTATAACTCCCCACAGGACTACTATAACCCTCTACGCCTTCCGTAACTCCCCCACAGGACTGTTGTAACACTCTATACCTTCTATAACGCCCTAGAGGACTGCTATAACCCTCTATACCTTCTATAACTCCCCACAGGACTGCTATAACCCTCAATGCTTTCTGTAACTCCCCACAGGACTGCTATAACCTTCTATGCCTGCTGTAACTCCCCACAGGACTGCTATAACCCTCTATACCTTCTATAACTCACCCACAGGACTGCTATAGCCAACCTACTCCACCTCCCAACACCTCCACTCCCTTCCCCATGATCCTTAGGTTTCCCTGGGATCCCTCCTGCGCGGGGACTCGGGCGGTGATATTCCCGCCGAGGGGAAGGGAGATCTGGGTAAATCCCCGGCGCGGCCGATACCACGTCCATTGAGAACAACACGGAGGGGGTGTAGCGGGCGTGGGAGGATGTGGAGAAGCCGCTCACAAGGGCTGCCAGTACATACACCCACACACACACACACACACACACAACCTGCGTCATGCCAACAACACTAAAACAGACGGAGGCCTGATTGGTCATACAAATATGCTCTCATCCGAAGGGAGGGAAAAAACACGTCTGTGTGTGTGTGTGTGCGCGCGGTTGTGGCATAGTCCAGGGCAGAACCACCGCTCCTGCTGCCGTTCCCGGCGTTTCTTGGGCACCACAGACAGTGTGGAGGCGTGTCTGGCACAGACCTCCTGGACCACAGACAGCATGTGGGCGTGTCTGGCACGGTCCCAACTTTCCAGGGCAGTAATTCTCATCCCTTTCATAATCAAGTCCCTCAAAGTGCCCTGAGACCCACACGGGACAAGACAGACCCACAGGCAAAGACAGAACCAAAGGTAAAGAAAGACCCACAGGAAAAGACAGAGCCAGAGGAAGACAGACCCAAAGGAAAAGACAGACCCACAGGAAAAGACAGAGCCAGAGGAAGACAGACCCAAAGGAAAAGACAGACCCACAGGAAAAGACAGACCCACAGGAAGACAGACCCAAAGGAAAAGACAGACCCACAGGAAAAGACAGACCCAGAGGAAAAGACGAGGACAGTACATACACAGAAGAGCCACAATGATAGTTCCTTTAATACCAGCGTTGCCTTCTGGATCTTTGCCCGTAGGACGTCGTACCAAATATCTAATTTTCACCAATCATGAGATAACTACAGTCACTGGTAAACATTATTTCTAGTGATTTAACAACAACACCATCCCAATCGATAACTACGAAAAAATATACGTATTCGGAGAGGAAACATGGAACTTTGGTTGAATCACTTCTCATGCCAAATGCAAAAGGGTGGACGAGCCATCACTGGTTACTCGACAGATCCCGAGTCCATAAAGAGTTCCACATTTACAGCCGAATACGAGTAAAAAAGTTTCGGACGCATGAAAGTGTTCCGGCAAAACAAAATCAGCAACATTTGCATACGGGAAGTTTTGCAAGGAAGGAGGGGGGAGAGGAGAGGGGGGAGGGAGAAAATATACGAAAAATGTGCGGAAGATATGAATTTCTGAGGGAGTCTGCCCTGGAGGAGTAGTCTGGAGAATGATTGGTGGGAAAGGGAGTGAGGAGGGTCTGTCTGGCTACATGCCACGCTCAGTGTACCACCGCCTCCCCCTCACATCTAATCACCTCTTCCTCGTCTGTATCTTCTCATTTTCCAGTATTCTCCTTCCTCCCTCCCTCTCTCTCTCTCTTTTTCTCTCTCTCTTTCTCTCTCTCAGCCTGATGGACTACCATTCCACCGCACCGGTCGCTTCTCACACGCCAAACGCCTCTTCGAATCTAATGCTCTCTCATTTCTCGCCAGTCTTCGTTTCCAGGCCGCGCTTGTCTGGGTGAGGAACCAAAGTGCTCTCTACTGGACCTCTTCCATTCCATATATCAACCTTGTCCTTTACTAGAACCCGACGCCTTGTCCCTTCCAGAACCCGACGCCTTGTCCCTTCCAGAACCCGACGCCTTGTTCCCTCTAAAATCCGACGCCTTGTCCCTTCCAGAAACCGACGCCTTGTCCTTTCCAGACCCCAGGCCATCCTTTCAGACCCCCGGCCGTCTTCCAAATCCCAGCCTGTTCTTCCAAACCCCAGCCCGACCTTCCAGATCCCACTACCTCCTCCCAGACCCCAGTCCGTCTTTCCAGGCCCCCAAACTCGTCCTTCCAGACCCCAGTTCCTCCTTCCAGGCCTCAGACCGTCTTTTCAGACCCCAGCCCGTCTTCCCAGACCCCAGTTCCTCCTTCCAGACCCCAGTCCCGTCTTTCTAGACCCCAGTTCCTCCTTCCAGGCCCAACCCGTCCTTTCCAGACCCCAGTTCCTCCTTCCAGGCCCAACCCGTCCTTTCCAGACCCCAGTTCCTCACTCCAGACCCCAGCTCGTCCTTTCCAGATCCCAGTTCCTCCTTTCAGACCCCAGCCCGTCCTCCTCCCGGGGCGATGGAGAGCGCGGGCTGATAAGAGGCGCGGATGGGACCCGATATGAGTCGCCGACGTGTTTCGTGACGTCTTCAACCAACATGACAAGATCGATGCTCTGCCAACCAACCTGGGAGCCGAAGACGGCTGCCCTTCGGAATCGATACATGACGGATGCAACAGTGTGGGAAAAAACGATCCTCCGGTGCTGTTACCAACCGCCCTCCAATCTTTCTGGGCCCCCCTGGTGAGTACCGTCGGCCATTACCGCAACGATGCCGTCAACATCGGTTGATAACGAACGGAAATGGCGTTCCGATTGAGGTCATTCAGGTATCGGGGAGTACACTGCAGCGTTATCTGTGGTGCTGGTAGAATTTGGTGCCAACGGGAGATGCGATAGGGTTCAAGGTGCGTGAAGACATACGCGCCGGGAGCCGCCGCCCCACCCGATAGCTGGCAACGGGGCATTTTGCGCGTCGGATGGAGTCATATGTCTGGACACTCTGGAGACACCAACACATACACACACACAGGGTCTCCAAAAAAACCGCGCTCTTCATCTGTCTTCATTTCTGTCATTGAGTCACCGTCTTTTACTGTCGTCTCTCAACGCGTTACTGTATTCTTTTACTGTCGCTGTACTATACCGTCTTTCCGTGACTTACGAGTCAGCAAGGCGGACGCAGAAGCATGGAAAATGTGATGCAGACGAAGGCTACTGTCGTAAATACAATAACATTACATTTGTACTTCACTGGCGCCATTTTTACGTCGGCAGTAAGATTCTGAGGAGAGCAAGTGTTTGGACCAAGACTTCAATTATCCCTAAGTCGTCACTGACTCACGAGAACCAAGCTAACAATCTCCTATCTCAGAGAACATTGGAAAATGTAATACATGTTCTTGCATACGTGATCTATGAAGCCTAAAGTCTCCTTAACGAGATATCTCGTCTGCAGCGTTGTTGATTCGTAGGGGTAATAATGCCACAAATAAAAGTACATATATAATAAGAGAAAAAAGTCAAGAGATAATTACGAAAAGGAAGATGGGGTGGTTAGTACCAACACTTTGTTTAGCAGCCCAGATGTTATGGCGTGGGCGTTGTAAAAGGGAATCTTGGCCCTGGTCTGTCGCGGGGTCGAGGCGCCTGTGAGCCCAGCTCGCGCTACGATCGTCTGCTCCTGGATGGAAAAGGAAGGTGTCGTCGCCTCAGACCACCAGCGCCATCAGACACCAACAGATCCACTCCATCGCTGGCCATTGGGACCGTCCCTCCATCTGCCTGATGGAAGGCTGTCCCTCCCTCTGGCCCAAGAGGCCTGGTTCTTCTACCACCCCAAGGGCGCACTCTGCTCAGGAAACCCCGAAAAGACTGAAGCCAAACTGACTTTAAATAAGGGGGAGAAAATCGTGCTTGCGTCCGCCTATCCCTTGGCATGAGGCCTCGTCACTCACACTCTCAGAGAAACGCTTCATCACCTTCGTAAACATACTTTAATAAAGCCTTTTACACTTGAGTAAAATGTGAAAGTATGAGGCACTTTTTGCAAATGAGGAGACCCATGTTTTACAAAAAAGACACACCAGTCATGCGTCGGATGTACGTTTGCGAACGACTTCAGGAGGATACACGAACCCCGCCCAATCCAGGGAAATTGGATAGGAAGGTAATGAACGAAGCGTACTGCAAATAGATACGACGCACAAAGGAAAACGCGAAAATCAAAACAACGGAAACACGATCACAAAGAACTTGCTCCACACAGGAAGCCTACCGCAGACGCGCGTTTGTGGCGTGAACAAGACCGATGAAGGTCTGTGTCGCTCTCTGTAGCTGGCTCGTTAACAAGGCAGTTGAAAGTGTACGTCATTAGTTACGTAGCCGGCTTAATTAGCCACCAAGAATATGCTGGAAGCATTCACCTCGCTGGCTTGCCCAGCTAAGGTGGCTTAAAGCAGCTCACACTCGAGGGAATAACTGGCAAATTAGAAGGACGGATCTGTAACTGTCAGACAGTTCCTGGGGAAATAACAGTTGACCATACTACATCCACTACCTCAAATGCTTAAAGCTCTGTCCCCTAGGGATTAATATCATCGACCGGGCCTTCGAAAACAACACCAAGTCCAGGGCTGAAAACATTCCAACTCTCTGTTATGGGAGGAACGAAGATATCAAGTCCCGCACCAAGCGCAAGACTTCAACGGAACGGATATCACAACACGAAATACGCCAGAGATCTAGGGGTGATGATGTCGGATGACCTCACGGGTTGGGACACAGAACAAAGGAGCTGTTGAGTCCGCCAAGACAATAATGTACTGAGTACTCACAACTTTCATAACGAGATGAGCTACACCAGTGTTGAGGGTCTTCGAAATACCTGTTTGACCACTGAGAGGACGCACCAATGTCACCATACCATGGCCAAGGAAACTGAAGCTCTTACTCGACTTCCAAAAACCCACTTTACCGACAGCTGCATCAATCCAGCGAATCCTACCAAAGGTAATTCCTTGCTGGAATGACAGATGTTGGAAGAAATCTCCGGCGTGGCAGAGATGCCATTGGGAACATCAAGACATATATGACAAATCTCAATTAATTAAGCTGAGCAACTTCCCGTAAACATAGGGACACTAACAGAAGACACCTTGGTCTCCTTGATAATAATAATAATAATAATAATAATAATAATAATAATAAACTAAACCAAATAATTTGCACAAAAAATAGGGAAATGTAGAAGCAACAAACAGCTTAGTGTATCATCTTCACAAGGGTAGTTTGGACACAGACTGAGCTGCGGGGTTAGAAGACAGCCCCCTCGTCCCCAACGGCAACAGAAATCGGTAGGCTGGTTGCCGGCTTTTTGATTCCAGGACTTCCACCACCCCTCCACCAGTAGCCAGCCACCTGGCGAACACAGCCGTCTGTTTATTCCCCACCGCCGCCGTCAGTAGCAGCGACCGGGCCGGCCTGGCCCGACTCGTGTTTTCCAATCGTGCAGATTGTATCTATGTAGTTTTCCCGGCTCGACTGACCACCGCTGTTGCGCCCTCCGTGCTCTCTGCTGCCTCTCCCGGTCACGGATGAGCTGAGTGTTTGGAGAAGCACGACTTCGCTATGAGGGATTACGCCTACCTCGAACGCCCACATCACGCAACGTGGGGTAGCGGACAACAAACGGGCAATGTATCCACCTACTCCCTCCATCACCTAATCTACCTACTCACTCTATTACCCACTCTACTCCTACTACAGTGTCCTTCCGTACCGCACACACCCCAATGGGAGTTCTGAGGGCAACGGGGCTGAAAGCACTGATGAATCGAAAACATTTCCTCTGAGCTACGAATTACGAGGGAGCGGCCTCACAGAATATCAAAGCTGTTGTTTCATATTCTGCCAAACGCGTGGGAAAAATGGCAGGGCGGTACAGGACAATTTTGTGTGTGGGGGGATGGAGGGTATAATTTTTTTTCCATCAATTTAATACGCACATATGCATATTCGGGTCTAATCAAGGTGCAAATCACCTGGGTTAATTGATGGCCTATAATCACAGCTACGACCTAAATACATGATGTTGTATGTTTACTCGATTCCCCAAGGCACAAGATGGACGATCCTTCGATTACGTTTGGCCTTGGCCCTTGGCCTGATACTTAAGGGCCAGGCCAGAGGCCAAGGCCATCAAATCCAAGGGTTCGTGCTCAAGGGTACCCCAGTCGTGCTCAAAGGGCCGGGTTCCATTACTACAGTGGTCGCGCGCTCTCCCGAGACCCGCCCGCCTCCCCTTCACAATCCAATTCCACTGAGAATTATTATCTGTAACACCTTTACTAAACATACGGCGAAGGAGAAATTAAAGGAGACAAGTTGTTCGAGAGACGAACGAGACTGGATCTCTGATAATAGGAAAAAATAAAAGAGACGGAGATCAGAAACAAAAAGTACTGAATTTTAGGAGTTTCGTATTCCCTGTGTGTGTGTGTGTGTGTGTGTGTGTGTACGTACGTTCCAGACCCACATATTTTTTTTTCCCCTGAATAATATGGAGGGGAGGAGGAGGATGGGGGAGGGAGGGCAGAGTCGTTACGTCAACGCTGTTAAAAATAGAGAAATTCCCGGGCCTCTCCCTAAATGTTCCAATTTTTGTCAACATTGACTCGTCCAGCCTTTTACAGCGCTTACTCTCGTTTCCTGCGATGAATAATGCGCTCCGGGCTCCACCGCTGCTCCTGCTGTGGTGTGCTGGGGAAGGATGGAGTAGACACAGACACACACACACACACACACACACCAGGAGGGGAGCAGAGCGGAACGTATATTACGGGTGTGTTAAAGCTGAGAGGGGGCGTCGGTCCTTGCTATACTGAGGTCGGAGGAGGTAGTGGTAGGAGGTGTCCGTCCACACGTTGACAGGCAGCCACTGGTTGCGTGTGTGTGTGTGTGTCTCTCTCTCTCTCTTAGACAGCCTCTGACGGGCCTTCCATCCCGCTGGGGAGGTTTCCAGGGATGTCTTTTGTATTACCAAAGGCACGGCGGCCTTTTCCTATTTTTCGACGTGTGACAAAAGGAGTGCTGAAGGACCCATCTGTCCTCTCTCTCTCTCTCTTTCCACCACTTCCCCATTCTCTGCACTGAATCAAACCGGAATAAACGCCGTTTCATGACTCGGTGGGGGTGTGACGACCCCACCTCTCCAGCCCGTTTTCATTAAGCAAATGGTTAGGGCTTCAAGGAACTGTGGGATTGTTCAAAACCTCTTTGCCTCCAGGGGACTGTGACTACTCCCCTTCTCTTCCTGGAACGCAGTACACGGCAACAAGAAACACACCTTACCCCCCCAGGGGAACGGTAAATGCTTCACAAAACACTCCCTAACCCCAGGGTACTCTAACACCTTACCTACTGTTGCTGGTACATCAAACACAGCAACACAAAATAGAGCTATGTATCTTCTTTTGCTCATAGAATTAGTAAATGGCTACCTCGCTCACTACAGTAACGCACGCAGAACCTGAAAAGTGTTGTTAACTATAAATCTTCCCGCTAACTTTCGAAGAATGGGATGGTAAACGAGGTAAGTATTCGACTGGTCTGATGAGAGAGGAAAGAAAAAGCCAGTCACTTAGCTTCAGGGGAGACAAGAACGAGACGAAGATCCGTCCAAGATCTTGGAGGTGGTGAAACGATCACGACCCCAACTTTAGACAGCATAAAACAGAGTCGTACAGCATAAAACAGAGTCGTACCTACAATGATGCCGGGCTGGATACGAAGAGCTTTTAAAAACGAGAGAAGCAAGACCAATTACCACCCAGTTACGACACCATTCAAAGCATGTTGTTCCGCCCTGACTGCAACTGTAGTACTGATGCAAGGCGACCCCCTTACCACCACCACCACCACCTGAAATGGCAGGCCATATTACAGAGATGGAATACACCCAAAGGCCCTCCAATGCCAGACGATCCGAGGATATACCTGGATCACCCCCACAGACAGTCTAAGAGCTATACTGATGCCACAGAAGGCAGACTATACACCAGAACTGGAATACATCCACCAGCCCCTCCGGTATACGACACAGTCCAACTCAGAAATACCTGCATCGCCCTGACAGTCTAAAAAAAAAAAAATGAAAACAACAACTCTGGAGCTGTACTCATTAAAGCTAGACGCGGGGAACATCGCACAATGTACACAGGGGGAAAAATGCTGGGAGGGCCAGTCCCCAGCCTGCATACAGAGATAACTCCCAAATGGAATTACGGACCCGGGGTAAGAAATGTGCAAATTAAGCCGAAGCGGAAAGCACAAACGCTGTCGGAAACAACACAGAAACTCGAGTATATTTTAAGACACCCACGTCCGTTGAAAACGCCACACGAAAATATAAGGATAAACACAAGATGACACCCTGGACTTATAAATATACATATATGACACTAATGCCCGCCAAAAGCTAGGATTCGAACCCCGTACCATTTGTGAGGTAGCTGGGTATTCGCTGACCACTCGGGGAGGGCATTGTGTGCTCTGTGAAACTGCAACATTCATTTGCGTTACATGTATCGTATACCCAGAAATGGATCACCCGGGATGTCCAATACATCATAATTTTTTTCCTTCGTCTCTCAGCCTCACGTAAAAATTCGACCCCCAGTCTTCTTCATACGAACTCGGGCATTACATCGCCTCGCTTTCACACACACACACACACACACACACACACACACACACACACCCCGGTAAAAGCCCGAGAGGAGAGCGTGGGTGAGGAGGCACAAGGCGGGTGCCTGTGGGGAGACGGCCCCCATGTTAACACCCGTCACCCACAGATGCTTTTGCCACCCCAACCCCTTAACCTCTTCCGGGGGTGGTGACCACTCGTCGCAAACCATCAAATAACCTCGTATGGGCTGCTGTCTTACTGTGGGCCAAGTGCGTTGATTCTAGGGTTCTGTCTCAGTTCCCAACTACAGAGGACGCCTCGTCTTCGACTCCTAACATATATATATATATATATAAATGCACTAAATCACAACAGACTCGTGATTCTATAAATGCTGAACAAACCCACATAGAAAACACGAGATGCTCAGCGCTTTCGTGTATTAACACATCTTCAGAGGACAGTTCCAGCAACTCTGAAGATGTCTCAATACACGAAAGCGCTCAGGAGGATCTATTTCCTTTCCGTGTGGTTTGTTCAACATATATATATAAATATATATGCATCCCTCACTTGCCACATAACACCAGCTCAGGGCCACAGACGGTGAAACAAATTCGTGAGGAACGAGAGAGAGAGAGAGAGAGAGAGAGAGAGAATACTCGTGAATTATGTGGTGTGGTCGCATGGAGATAGCGAGGGGGGAGCCCAACTGCTCAAGTACACCCTCTCGGGCGAGACTCGTTTCCACCCGAGGGATCCCTGTGTGTGTGTGTGTGTGTGTGTGTGTGTGTGTGTGTGTGTGTGTGTGTGTGTGGTCGACGCAGAGCCATCTACAGGCTGCATCATTACCGGTCCAGGTGAGGGTTCCGGGGAGGGGGAAGAGGAGGAGGAGGAGGAGGAGGAGGAGGAGGAGAAGGTATCAATACA
>JAYMFT010086979.1:0-14131 GCA_038088735.1 Panulirus argus | reverse complement strand
ATATATATATATATATATATATATATATATATATATATATATATATATATATTTATATATATAAACACCAAAGGGATATTAAGAAAAATAAGAGAACAGTCTAGTGCATAAGAGCCAAGATACTTCCAACCTTACAAAAGCCCCTATTTCGTAACTTCTCTCCGGCCTCAGATGATGTAAAAGTGGGCTCTATGTATACCAATGAAGTAATTTCCCGGTAACTCACGGTTCACAAAAGGATTGGCTGCGAATAAAGTGTGTAAGGAGGGTAAATGGATATGCAAATCCAATATATATAGTGAATGAAATCGGTTGCCTTCAGAGTTGCGAGGTGGGCAAATAAACTACCTCCATAATCATTTTTCTCCTAAGAAAAGAACAGAAATGTTTTCAGAATTACAGAAATACTTTTTTCCTGTGCTTTACATACTTTACGAAATCTGCCGGCTATGAATAAACATGGCGTTCCTTTCATTACCAAGCAGTTCTCGGTCAGAATTGTCAATGCTTTGCCCTCCCACATATTTCAAATGAAACTGGGCGTCAGTTTTCGTAATCAACACCTTATTCCCCATACCCGTCACATATCAACGGTGATTCCTACCATCACCTCATCGACCGGTAGTTCAGTGACAGGACACCACTTCGGCAACTGTGATACCAGAGTGTTAAAGCTACTGTCCTTTATACCATCACCATCACTTCCAAACTTGAATTCCCACACGCCATTACTGAATGCAAAGACCACACAGTCATCGCCAGCACCTGAACCCATCAGATCAAAGAAGCTGACCAGTCACCATTCTGACCCATTCCCGACCAAATACATGGTGTTCCCCAGGACTGTCACACTTCTGTAATGTACCTTACAAGCTATTCACCTGTACTCCTGTAACTGTACGTTCAAGATCGTCGACTGCATGCAACTTTTTCGCCTGCGCTATACTATGAAATGTAGTAAGAGAAGCAATTGGGTTAACTTAAAAAAAAAAAAAAAATACCAGTAAGCAACAGGAGGGGCAGATATGTTTGATGATAGGATCCCATTGACGATACTGAGGTTTCTTCCACTTCACTGATCCTTCATCAACTATAAAATCGATCATGAATTCCGGGTCTACCATCTACGAAGAAGCTCCACCATCAATGTAGAGAGCCTAAATAACGAGTTTAAAACCAAAGTAGTAACTTTGGTTTTCCATCAGATGCGTTGATACTTTGTTGTCAACGCACGGATCATCAACGCTAAGGCAACATCAAAACACGCGTATCTTCATTAGTGATCATAGTATCAGAATTAACGACCCAAGCATCAATACTCGAGGCCGTCACAAAAAAAAAACTAGAGCCTCTTCGTCAATAATCCTCCCGCATCATCAAAGCTCAGGTCCTAGCATCAGTATATAGTGTGTGAACATCAATTCGCAGATTTTCTTAAGAGAAGTCAATCTCGAACGTAGCAACTCCCGTAGTTCTCAATCAATTTTTTTTTTCCTACCTACAGCGAGACAGTGTCATTGATGGGAACACCTGCTGCCATTGTCCTCAATGAACCTCATCACGAACAGGAAGCCTAGGCCAATAGCACTGAGGTTTCCGTCATCAATGATGAGATCTAGTCATCAAAAACCGAAGCCCGAGATACAGTGGGCAACCTTGACTCTGTGCAACAACGCCCGGACTCGTCCTAACTCTGTGCATCATCATTCAGGCTCATCCTTTGCACTAAAACTTCCATCAGCTGTGATGATAACAGTGATTAACTTTCGTCACAATCAGTGCTCCATAATTAAGTTTGAAACCTCATAATTGACCTCCATTCATAGCTCACATTGCGTTGTTAGCAATTTTGAAAGCTTGTCAGTAATGATTAGGTCTATATTCTTGGCCATAGAACGCTGACAGATCATTAACAACGCCAGTGATCATTATCAATGTGTATTGCTGCCATCATCGCCCTAAACGTGTCATCAGTGGTTAATGCCCATCATTAACGTGTATTATCCTTTTCAGCATCTTATACCCACCATCAACGCCCAGTGCCTACTCTCAGCGCTTACTGCCCAGCATCAACGCCTTATGCCCATCAACATCAGAAAGCTTATAATGAACGCCAGTACCTATGTTTATATCTGTCATCAATTGTGAACCGCCATTCTCAAAGTTGGGATGCAGCATCAACGAACTGAAACTTTATTTGCTTATAGAATGAACTCAAAATTGATATCCCATCAGCATCAAAAGAGCCCCAAATGGTGCTAGGAAGAACCTTGTCATCAACATTGATGCCCCTACATCAACGGTCTTATCCTATCGTCACGTCTGAGATACTGTCATTGACGCCGCAGTCCCCATCCTTATCATATCAATGGGCCTCATTATCAACTGTGGGAGCCTTATCATTAACGCTGGAACCCTATCATTAGGAACATCATTAACGTAGGGAGCCTTATTATTAACGCTGAGAACACATCATTAGGGCCCATCATTAACGTTGGGGATCTTATGATTAACTCTCAAATCCCCATCATTAATGATGGAGGGCCTTATCTTTAACGTCGCGATGCCTTCATTAAGTCCTGTCATTAATAATGACCCTGCATCAATAACCTTAAGACCACTTCATTAGAACCCTATCATCAACGTTGAGCCTGTCATCATTGCCGGAAGTCCATCAATAAGACTGAGGTCCTATCATTAACGATGTGCGCTCCATCATTAGGCCCTCTCGTTGATGATGGGACCTTATCAGTTCTGAAGACCCATCATTTACGGTTAAGGCCTTATCATTAACGCTGAGCTCCCATCATTAACGCTGGGTTTTCATTATTGACACTAACTCCCCACCATTAAGGTTCCATCATTAAACACTATGCCCCATCGTCATCAACGATGACAGCTTTATCATTAAGGCAGGTGCTCCATCATCAGTGTTCAGGACCTCATCAATACCGGTGGGACATCATCATCAACACTCATACATTTTCTTCCCCAAGGGAAGCTCTTCCTCGCTCCGTTTTCTACATTTTCACCATAAGATTTTGTGCGTCTCTTGACAGATTCATTTGCATTTTAAATTATGTGGTCGCCGGAAAGTTGGAATGAACAAAGTTGGCTTGTCATACCGCCAAAAAGACGAGAAGGATCAGATTCCTTATCCTAAAACGAGCCAGCAAGACGTAAAGATACACTGACACTATCTGCATATATAAATGCACAAAGTTATACCGTATCACTATCATTATCAGAAATACAATCAGAAGCGATTGTATGCTTTATCAGAAGGAATCCAAACTCCTTTTAGGACCACAAAGATGTATCCAAGTCCTTTATGTTTCACCGAGCAACGAAGATGTATTTGTTACTGTTAAACAGACAGACGAAAGGTAACAAACGAGACAAATTAGTAAGACTATACACACACACACCAGACTTGTCAGGGCGTGCGATCCATTCTTAGTTGCCAGCAGAGTTAACCAAGATTTGCACGGATACTTAACTTAGGTCATTCGAACACTTACATTTACCCCCTTGCTTTTGTACATTGGCACTAGATATGCATTCCGCCAATCCTCAGACACCTAACCATGATCCATACATACATTAAGATTTCCTAACTAACCAAGCAACAACACAGTCATCCCTTTTCTTAAGAACTTTAACTGCAATACCATCCACTCCAGTCGCCTTGCCACATATCATCTTGCGTGAGGCTTTCACTACCCCTTCTCTTTTTACTAAACCACTCTCCTTAACTCTCTCACTTTGCATACCACCCCGACCCAAACACCTTACGTCTACCACCCTATCGTGGAAAACATTCACTAATCCTTCAAAATACTGACTCCATCTCCTCCTCACTTCATCACACCTGTTAACACTTCCTCCTTTGCCCCATCCACCGATGTTCCCGTTTGTTCTCTTACTGTCGCACACTATTAAACTCATTCCAAAACATCTTGTTCTCCTTGAAGTTTACAGTATTCGCTCACCTCAATTCTCATTTACCCTTTTTTTCAGCCCCTGCACCTTTTATGAACTGCCTCTTGCTCTTATACATTTCCCAATCACTTGCATTCATTTCCTGTAAGTACCGCTCAAACTCCTTTTCTCTTTCTCTAACAAGTTTACTTCTTCATCCTACCACTTATTTCTCTGTGTATTCTACCCACCTCCCACCTTTCTCATGACACATGCATCTGTTCCACTTGCCATCATTGCTTCCCTAAACAAGTCACCGTTTTCCGTAAATAATGGACCAATGGCCTGAGTAATGTCTCTCTTTCCTCTAACAAAACTAAAGAATTCCTTACGGTTTCTCTAGTAATATTCAGCAATATACACTGAATTCTTACCTTTGATCTGACGTACAAGTCTCCTATGGTATTTCCATGCACATTTACATAAGTTACTCTTGCGTTTTGAACATCTGATATGCTACTGTACATGAAGACTAGAGTCATGTCAGCAGTCGCTTAAGGGAGAAATACCCAACACAATAGCATTTACAGCCACAACGGGAGACAGTCACCATACCTGAGCATGTAGAGGATCTTGCCCATGGGATTGATGCGTACCAGCACATTGGGCACGGTGACGAACTGGAATTCTGCGTCCTTGGCGTTGGGGAAGTAGACCTCGGGCTTCCAGATGGCCTTGACGAGGTTGGGGTCGTTCAGGTCCAGCGGCTGCATGATGTCGGCGTGGTTCAGACGCTCGTCCACCCATGTTTGTCGTAGGTAGATGTCCACCTGATAATCCTGGAAAGAAATTAAACATTTAGTGACGAACGTTTCTTTTTTTTTTTAACCCATTATGCAAAAAACACAATGGATCTTGTCTTTATGTTATTCTGGTTTGACAGAAAAGCTTAAGCGCTTCTGTCTTGAAAAGTTTAAGAAACAGTACACACTGTTTTCAGGGCACGTTTCTTCTATTATGGTAAAGGAGACGATATCTTGCGTTTTCATGCGACTTGGTATTTCAACAGATTCTCTCCAATGTGCCCAGAAGATATATGTATACTCATAAAAAAGTTATCTCGAAAAAAAAATTATTGTAACATTATATATATATATATATATATATATATATATATAATGCAACAAGTACACAAATAGCGAGTGTACATAAGATGCAGGAAAACCACGCAAGCGGAAAATACAAAGTGTTAAGTGCTTTCGTATGATTACACTGTCAAGACTCTGTGCTTAACACTTCATATTTTCAGTTTCCTTGTGCTTTTAGCTGTATCTTTTGTACACTCGCTACTTGAGCAATAAATATATATACATATTCATATAAAAAATATGATTATCACCTGTCGGTGATTAAATTTATGAAGGCAAAATCGCTCTTCAGTAGTTCATATAATTTCATTTAATATGTAATCTATCTATACATGTGGCCCAAGTTTCGAGGAGACAATCCACCTCATCAGGTGCCATATCTTTAATAAAGTTATTTAAATCTCAACATCCCATCAGGAACACCGTCCACCGTCTACCTTCTCATACAACCGAGCGGCCTGACCCTGAGTGACCACTGAAACTTAGAAAAACATCTTGGCAACATTATCGAGAATTCAACTTTCATCCTCAGGCCTCGAAATGACACACACACACAAAAAAAAATACATGATGAACACTTGACAACGATGGTTTGAAAATATAACCACCACTGTATCATTAAAATAACACTCGGTATACAAGTTTTAAACCAACAAATGACTCCGTTAGAAATACATTGTAACATCTATATTACATTAAAAACTACTTACGTAAGTCAACGGGTGTCTTACGAACTAAGAACTCAGCAGTACACACACTGTGCGATGCAGGAAGGGCCAAACTTTACTCTTTCCCGGTGCGTGTAAAAAAATCCGTGCTACTATAGTATGCGGTCTACTACGGTATCAAACACTATAGCATGCGGTCTACCTCATTTACTACCCTAACCTAACCTAGTTACGTTAGGTTAGGTAGTAAATGAGGCAGACCGCATGCTATTGTGTTTAATACCGTGGTAGACCGCATACTATAGTGGCACCAAAAAATTTTTGCACTTCTTAGCATCGAGTGGTTCCGCGCATGCTCATGATTGGTTGGATTACTGAGTGGCTAGTTCGAACGATATAAGCGACTCTTGTTCAAAGATACGAGACCAGAGTTGCTTCGTCGTCTTTACCAATACGCTGAGATTTAAATCTCATACACGAATTTCTGATGAACGTAGGCAGTCCGAGATCCTACCTTTGAATATAAAGCATGGTTGCTCATGATTGACAGTGTAAAGCGGATTATTGACTGGCTGGTTCGAACGATATGAGCGACCCTTTTTGTTCAGAAATACGAGACGAGCTGCGTCGTCGTCTTGCCAATACAATAAGATTTAAATCTCATATAAAAATTTTTATATATAGCTGATGACTGAAAGCAGTCTGGGATCCTAGCTTTGAATACAAACCACTTTTGGAATACATCATGAAGTGTATGGTTAAATTCTCTGGTTAATAATCTACCTATGCAACGTTTAATACTAGTCTGAGATGCGGTTGGTTAGTATTTGTTAGGTCATTTCCTTGTGTATACATTTTGTATTTTTTGTTTGCGTGTGGAATGGAAAAGTGTGTGAGTATAGGTTCATGAAGCGTGAGGCAGGCTTCATTTATCTTTTAAATTTGTTTCTACTTTGGGGTTAGCGGTTGTTTATGGAGTGGTTTGGATGAGAAGGCTCTAATGCTCTTTCAAAGAACTAAGTGCCCAACATGTTAAGATAGAATTATACATTTGTAAGTGATGATTGCGTGTGGTTGCTAGCCAGCCAGTGATTGTTCCTAATGCTTTGTTTTGTGAGATTTGCAGCTTTGATATATTTGATTTTGAGAGGGTGGATGACCCAATAGGTATGGCATGGTTTACGGTGGAGCAGATAAATTGCTTCTAAAGGATACTAATGGATTCTATTTTGTACATATGCAGGGCCTGTAAGCGATAAGAGAACGTTTAATTCATTTATTGCTATTGCTTTGGTGGTGTGGGAGTGAATGCGTGTCGCATGTGATGCACATAGTTTAAACTGTATTGAGTCATTAATAATGATATAATGATACAGGTTAGATTCGGGTCTATCTGGGGTTAAAAGGTTCTCTGAATGATTCTGTGGAGATACAGACATTCTATTTTGAGTGAGCTAGTGCCTCTGTCATTTGATGCAATGTTGCATGTCTGTTGCTGCACGCGTACTGCATGGCTGAAGGGAAATGATCGGTGAGACCTCGTTGCTTCTAAGTAAAGACGAAAAGTATTCGAGTATTCGTATTCAAATGATTTATTTTTTCCTCCTCACATACGTGTACTTATCTATGTCCCTCTTAATCAAGGTATTCCTAATCCCTTTTCAACACAACTCCACAAGCTCTTCATCACTATCATTCACTTTATTGAATATCCCATGCCCTGCAAATATACCCTCAGCTGCCACGTTACTCACCGTCTTATTCAAATCTCTCTCATCAAAACTGCTGACAAACTCACTCAGTTGCTCCCAAAACACTTGCCGCTCGTTGTATTTCTCCTTATGGCCAGGTGCTTAAGCACCAATAATCACCCATCTTTCCCAATTCACTTTCAATTTTACCCACATCAGTGTAGAACTCACCTCCTTACACTCTTACACACACTCCCACAACTCCTGCTTCAGTAGTAGTGCTACTCCTTCCTTAGCTCTTGTCCTCTCACCATTCCCTGACTTTACGCAAAAGACGTTTCCAAACCATTCTTCCGCTTTACCCTTGAGCTTTGTTTCACCCAGAGCCAGATATCCAGGTTGGTTTCCTCGAATATTCTACCTATCTCTCCTCTCTTCTCATCTTGGGTACATCCACATACATTCAGACTCCCCAGTCTGAGCCTTCGAAGAGGATGAGCACATCTCGCTTCTGTTGCATTTTTAGAAAGTGAAACACAGGAATGAGGGTTTTCAGTCCCCGCTCCCGCCACCTTTAGTCGCCATCTTCGATACGCAAAGAATACGCAGGTGGAATTCTTTCTTTCCTACCCTAAGGTTAACTAGACTACTTAAATGAATAGAATCAAACCTGAATTACTGCTCTTCAACTATTTTTTCTTTTTTTCAGTTCTTCCAATTTCTTACGAGTACGGTCGAGGAACTGACGTTTGTTCAGTGAAGAACTTTATTCGCCAATTCGGTACACACACGCATTCTATGGCACTAGCTATAAATCACAGTATCCAAACATCTCCTTTATTCAGCTTGTAATCTTGCTATAAAGTCTTTTTATAATGTTCATCCTAAAAAAACATTTGTGAAAGTTGTTGGTATTACCCTACTGTGAAAATCTGCTTATGTTTCTGTTATCTTAAAAACTATCAAAATCAATGTAGTCTTCAGCAATGACAGTACTGTCAAGTAAAGTCATACCAGAAATTCTGTAACCGCACAGAAGGGTTGTGTGTACAATACCCCCTGTAAAGAGTGGGATCAGTTTTACACTGGTCAAGCTGGTAAACTTCTAAAAGTTAGGGCTATACAACAAAGAAAATCGTTCGGTTTAAACAACATAAGATTAGTGTTAGGTTTGGACGAGCATGTAATGCAATATTTGTTCACCTTAGAGATTTTGGTCAGCAAATTGACTGGAACAATGTTAAGGTTATCACATACAATAACTCGGCAGTGGATAGAAATATTGCTGAATCGTCCCTTGTCAAGCACAGAAAAGATATTAGCGTGAATCAAAACGTTGTTGATATATATCAGCAGTTAACCTTATAAGCAAAAAAATGTAAATATGTTGCCCAGAACATATGGTAACTTGAGTCTGTAACTTGAGAGAGGTGAGGTCGTCCAGGGTGACCTGTGCCCTAATCCCCTCACCTGTTTCTTATTTCATTCACCGACCCCGCCCTGGGGCGGCTGGTATATTGTATTCTAGTTCTCTATATCTGTACTTGGTCCTGACGATGTAGTTAACGAAAGCGGTTGACACTTTGTATCTAAAGTTTCCTTGCTATCTTACTTGCATCATAAGTACACTCGATACTTGTGTGCTTTTTGCGCATATATATATATATATATATATATATATATATATATACAAAGTCCTTACTTGAGGATTGCTGGCCTTACGCTTAACTTTCTGCCATTAAGGTATAATGCTCCACTTGGATGTGTTTTAGTTGCTCTCACCATAAATAAGCTGTAGTTTTTCTGTCTGTTGTCTTGACGCACATCAGCTGACAACTTTTTTTTATGTAAGGCGCCGACGTCAGGGAATAGTGTCGTGGGCTGTGAAGCTGCCTATACTAAGCTCTCTCCTCAGACACGGGTAGATCAGCGGCCCATATAAATCGGCGGTGCTTCGAAGTTGTGCTGAGAGGTGTAAAGCTTTGTCACTGTAAACATTTTCTTTGTCGCTAACGACAAAGAAGAGAAATATATTTTTTCGGGTTTTGTACGAGGCCAAGGGCTAGCAACACTGTGATTATGGACTCATTCATCCGGCGTCAGCTGGAAGAATTCCTCGCCATGTAAGCTCCTCGCCGTAAACAATACTGCTCTGCAGTTGCCCGGAGGGTTGGGGGGAATAGCTCTCGTGTCAGATGAAGTCTCTCACGGCACTAAAGATTAAAGATAATAGAGTTTTCATGATTCATTCAAGTACCAACGACGTACACAGGCAAACCAGAGGAACTCTGGAGAAACATCGACTGCTCGTTAGGCGATTTAAGCGTAAGACTAAACACATTTCAGTTTTAGGAGTATTACGCCAAGATCGTCATTGTAATCCTATAAACGACACCCATTTTTACAAAGGTCTCGTCATATTTGTCAACGACATCCTTCACCTTAGCTATTTAAGCGCTGCTCAACTTGACACACTCTTCAGTGACTTTCCTCGTGAGTTAAAAATAATGAAAGGCAAAATTTATAGCCGTCCATTTAGAGCAAGGCGCCTCCTCCTCCTCCGTAAACACGTCTCACAACACTTCCCATACGTTTCTTACGAACATTTTTTTGTGAGAAGGGTCGCAGTAAACGAAAACGAGATTTCACGAATTAGATTTTACTACATTAGCAGAAAGTTATGATACGACTGGCATCTCTGATTCTTCAGGAGATACTAAAGATGGATAATTTCTTGCCAAGTATGCAGTTCCAGGGTACGCTTTCCTTAACAGCGACAGGGGAAACAAAACAGGCGGTGAGGTCTAGCTATTACATAAAATTAACACTACTACAATCAAGTGTGTGTGTGTGTGTGTGTGTGTGTGTGTGTGTGTGTGTGTCGGTATGTTTTTGTGCGTAAACCTACATTTCTATGTTCTCTGTGCGTAAGATCCCTAATCTGAGCAGCATGATGAAAGTCTTGTACACTCATGGGGTCCTAACCCTTGAAATTTTTTGTCTACAGCGAGATCAAGCCACTGGATGGGGCTAGCTGGAATAGCTAGAGTTAACAGTAAAAAGTCGTTTGAGTTACATGCATTTCGAGTGTCCTGTGGAAGCTGTGGATAATGTGTGTTTTTGGATAGAATGGCAGCAGCCCATATGCATACTATGAGAAGACAAATAAAAGGGAGACAGTGACCTGGGTTATGGACAGGAAATTGACAGTCAATTAGTGTGGGCTCACTGCACTTCCGGGTGTGTGTGTGTGTGTGTGTGTGTGTGTGTAACCATGATAATTAGATAATCAATTATGCGTTGCTACAGCAGCTCGCTACGTGGATTATGCTGAGTTATTACCGAGCTGAAACTTGATTATACGCCGAAGGAGGCGTCTGCCTTGCTCCCGCTCTGACTTTCCTCAGAACGCGATAGCTGAACTCACACCCCCTCGGTAAAGACGTATATAAACAATACGGTAATAACGGATGAGGGAGAGAGGGAAGGAAAGAAAGAGAGAGAGAGAGAGAAAGAGAGAGAAAGAGAGAGAGAGAGAGAGAGAGAGAGAGAGAGAGAGAGAGAGAGAGAGAGAGAGATTCTTCTTAAAGATAATGATTGCTGCTAGTAACGGTACATCAAGGTATATGAACAATATCAGACAAGCTAAACATCGGTCAATCTTTGGTACAGTAGTCGAAGCAACATGAGCAACGATGCTGATACACGGCAACGTACTCATAACGAAGACATTATTAGCCCGAGTGTGTCTAGCGGCACTCGGGACCAACGGGCTATAGCAACGGCTGTATAATGTGACTCCATCTTCTCCCCCCTGCAGGCTGCGGCAGGGTCATCCAAACCGACACCCGCATCGTGGGCGGTGTGGAAACCAAGGTTGCAGAGTTCCCGTGGGTGGCCTCCATCATGCGCACGGGCATCACGCCCAACCAGTACTGCGCAGGTGTCATCCTCTCCAACAGACACGTCCTCACAGCCGCCCACTGTCTCGCCGGGTAGGTCTTCCCTACAGCTGGACAAGCGAGGGAATATTCTTCCATCCTTTCCAGCATGATTAACCACTCCTCTGACAGTGTGGGAAATGCAAAGTTTTTTCCTTAACCATTTGGTAGCAGATGCGTTTTACCTGATCTGAAATCGAAAAAAAAAGCAATTCACGTATTATCATTGTTATACAGCCCTTGGACCTCATGTTATGGGAGACCCTCAGATTCAGGGCAGCACTCCACTCAGGAGCAGGGAAGTGATGGACTCCCGTAAAGTGAGAAGGTCTTTGGTAATAACAGCAATTTACCGTACACTGACGATGACTCAGTCTTGTAACACTAGCAGACTAATTCTGGTGAGAGAGAGAGAGAGAGAGAGAGAGAGAGAGAGAGAGTCCATATCCTGATGTGCAGTTACCTATTTGCTTATCTGTACTGTACGGAGAGGGAGTCTTGCACTCGTAGGGCACCATCTCTTGGACTCTCTCTACTATCATATGACTGTCGTATATTTTCTCAGTATGTAAAATATCCTCGCTTGGCTTATTCCACTCATCAGCATCTTTAATGCTATAGAAGTACAGAACTTCTTTATATCTTTTCTTACAAGTCTCTTGCTTAGTATCTTTTGATGGCAGTTGGGCGCTCTCTCTTTCTATCTTTGAGTACACTGTACACATATTCAAAATGTATCAAAATTTGAAGGTTGTGATCAGTTCATTCCTTACTCTTCTTCTTTTTCCCATGATTGGTAAATATATGGCTTACAACTGCTCGCTGTTATGAACCCATCTTTGTTTTCCTCCTTTGGTCTTCTCTATTTGATGATTGTGCTTTTTTTCTTTTAGTTTGTCTCCTTTGCGACACCTCAGGTCACCTCTCACACAAAAATCCCCGCAGCTTTTCTCCTGCCATATGATATTTGCATCGGAGTCTTCATCAGCCATTCGTCAGACCAACTTTGGAGTTTGCCTGGGTCCCCTTGTAAGCTGATGCAATTCTCTTCCTTATAAACTTTCCTCGTGACAATAGCTTCACCGGCAGAAATATTCGTATAAGGATACTGTCCTTTTCTGAAACTCTCTCACATAGATCAAGAAGAACAACGGTCCAAGGACCAAACCCTGCGGCATGCCATTGGTAACTGCACTGTAACATCAGTACCTGTGACCATGGAATAGAAATCAGAATGTTTCATCATAGATACAATCTCTGTCATCCTCGAGTCGATGCTGGATGTTGTGCGTGGTTGATATACAGTATATGCTTGTAGTGGCTCGCTGGCCATCAGTCACCCCCGAAGACCGTATTAAGGACGGGTGCAATAGCCCAGAGTATACCCAAGCCTAGAGTATACCAGGGGTTAATTTCGGCTGGGTGGTTTTCTATCCCGGGTATATTATGGGCTAGGACATTTTACACCCCGAGGTATAGTTTGGTCTAACCCAAAATATGCCACCAAGGCAAGATTATACCCGCTTATAAAACGTGATGGAAAAGAAATTTACACAAATCATTTAATTCAATCTTACTCATGTCACATATCAAATAGTTACGCAACAGCCGGGGCTTGCATTTACAAAGCCATCCAAAACCAATTTTGTAAATCTTTAGATTTCCTTTTATCTGTACAGGACGTCGTGTATATAGAACTAGCAGAAGGGTGAGCAATCTGTCTCACTATTGATCAGAGAGCTGGTTGTGACGTAACGTTAAGTGATATAGACTAAGTTAACCTTTTGATCAATTCTGAGTAAAGCTTGTTGCATGCGAGAGTCAAAACGTCCAATAAGGGGGCTTCGAACTCACCTTTCCTAGATTAAAGAACACTAACTGGGCGTCCAATTATCGAACGAGTAGCGTCGAGTGCCACTTG
Organism: Panulirus argus; assembly: GCA_038088735.1. Classification (NCBI taxonomy): domain Eukaryota; kingdom Metazoa; phylum Arthropoda; class Malacostraca; order Decapoda; family Palinuridae; genus Panulirus; species Panulirus argus. The sequence continues at coordinate 841 of JAYMFT010086979.1, read as the reverse complement.
CCCTATACTCGCTCCGTAAACGCTCAAAGGTATTTCTAAAAATAGTCACAACTCTGACGGCCAATTTAATCTTTAGGTTACAGAATACCCTCGAGTTTGGTCCCTAAGTTCATTAGTGTCATCGAGTCCTGTGTTTTCTGTTCCTGGTGAACCTTACGGCATTACACTGACTGGCTATAGGATGTGAATCAATCCCGGTACTGTTTCCATAAGCTGATCTGTGGCGAGGGAGGCAATCAATCAACCTCGTGATGTTGTGTACCTCGAGTAACAGAACGTCCAGTCGTAAACTTCCTTTCCTGACCGTGAAAGCATTAAATATTTCGGGTGTATCGGCAGATGTATAGCGAACGTTGCTATTCTCCCTGTGTTAAGAAAAAAAAGTCATGAAACATAGAATCCTTAGGTGAGATGAGAGGGCTGAATGAAGATGTTGTAGATATATTTGTTAACAGTTTTCTTGACTTAGTTTTTATACAAATGGAACATAAAGAGGCTTTATGTAATGAGTGGGATCCCGTCCTCTGTACACAGTAATGAGATAACCCCTTCTTCTGTACGCAGTTACGACATACCCCCGTCCACTGTACACAGTAACGAGATACCCCCGTCCTCTATACACAGTAACGAGATACCCCGTCTTCTGCGCACAGTAACGAGATATCCCGTCTTATTCGCACAGAAACGAGATACCCCGTCTTCTGCGCACAGAAACGAGATACACCGTCTTCTGCGCACAGTAACGAGATACCCCGTCTTCTGCGCACAGTAACGAGATACCCCGTCTTCTGCGCACAGTAACGAGATATCCCGTCTTATTCGCACAGAAACGAGATACCCC
>JAYMFT010086968.1:0-14131 GCA_038088735.1 Panulirus argus | reverse complement strand
GAGAGAGAGAGAGAGAGAGAGAGAGAGAGAGAGAGAGAGAGAGAGACTTAACAGGGACAATCGCTGGTCATGGAGTCTTTGCTCACCAAATCCTGAAATGAGTCAAATGATGGTTTTAACACACTTGGAGCCCTAAGGCAAGGATGACTCCCACCCTCTTGGGTTTCTTTTTGAGAGGTCTCGATGTGCTTCGTGCTACCGCCAAAGATGTTTAATCAAATCTTTTTTTCTTATCAAAAACGTTCTAGCTGAGATAGCAATGTCATTGTCTTTAACCAAAATGATCCTGAAAAGTTAATGTAGAGTTGTTTAAAATGAGCATGTATGAATATTGTGTATTTCTGCATGAAATCACGTGATGAAATTTTTTCTAGCATTCATTTTGTAGAAATGCATACTGTAGTTTCTACATAATCTACAGAAAACTAATCATTCAGTTATATCACCCATAAATTTCCTTGGATAAATCAAACTAACGATTGAGTGACGCATCACAGAAAACTTTCTTATGTTTGTATAGACCATCAAGGATTTGCTTAATTTCCATCACACTATGTAGAAATTCGTAGATTTCTCGCTGTAATCATAATAATCAACTCTTCACCTTTCAGAAACTCTGAAATCGGCGGAACTTCAGATGAGTGTACGTAATTCTACCTTTTCTGCAGACAGAACAGCTCTACCATCCACGTTGACCCATGTCATGATATGTGCTGCAACTTTCTTCCCTGTCGAAACTTCCAAATCAAAATGACAGCAGAGCAGACGACAGGCACACTATTGTCGAATGTTATGGCGCCATCTGACTGACGAGATAGTAACTAAAATGGATATCAGATATCGCTTTCACATTAGACTGGTATTAAAACAATATAAGAGAATGATATTTCTAGGTAGACCTTCCTCGGTTAAACAGATGAGCCAGCCGTATGATGAGACCTTCAGTCGCCAATGACGCCAGGGATACAAAACAGAACCAGAATGAATACCATATATCACTTCGTATATATGTTCGAGTATGAAAATCCTGAGATTCAACATGGCTGATGACCTAAGATGATACTGAGGGTGACTATAGTTTTCTGAGTTAGTGCAGGTGATGAGGGCTTTTAACACACTTAAGATGACTGTAGCTCTGCGAGAGACAGTACAGAAGTTGAGGAGTTACGATCATAATGAGGGAAAGTACGGGTGTTAAGGATTTATGATCACACTGAGGATGATTACAGAACTGTGCAATCGACAGCTTATGACGACCTCTTATCAGTATCAAGCTTTTGTGACGACTTCTCAGTGTCACTGAGCACTTGCGAAGACCTCCCAGCTAAACTGAGCACTAGTGCTGACCTCTCAGAAGAGCTGAGCACTCGTGATGAGCTCTCAGTGAAAATGAGCACTAGTGATGAGCTCTCAGTGAAACTGAGCACTCGTGATGACCTCTCAGTGAAACTGAGCACTCGTGATGAGTTCTCAGTGAAAGTGAGCGCTCGTGATGACCTCTCATCGGGGCTGAGCACCTTTGACGCATTCGATGTTCCCTTCTAAGCTGCGCGGCCACGCAAGAAACCAACTTCAGTCGCGCATTTAATTAGTGGAGCCGCGCAACATCCCTGGCGTCGACGACGGTGACTTGTTTTCTTTCCCCTCGGTAGCTGCAGTCAAAGAGAATTCCGTCCGAACGTGCGAGTGAGGCTTCGCTGTGATGGGAATGAGAAACAATTCGAATATTCTTTTTTCCCGTGTTCGCAACAACGCTGTTGACATCTCTCTCTTCCCAGACTAGGGAGCCAGATCGAAGGAGGGCACGTGAGGGAGGAGTTCACTGTGAGTCGAGTATAGTCATCACAAATGCATGACTGCGAGTTAGTACACCAATCAAAAATACGTAGCTGTGAGTCAGTATAATTAATAGAAATTTATAACAGTTAGTCAGTATAGATAACGCAAATACATGATTGTGAGTCAGTATAGTTAACGTGTATTTATAACTGTGAGTCAGTATAGTTAACGCAAATAGATGACTATGAGTCAGTATCGTTAGCACAAATATATAACTGAGCGTCAGTATAGTTGATACAAAATACATAACTGTGAGTCAGTATAGTTAACACAAGTACATAACTGTGAGTCAGTATAGTCAACACAAATACACATCCGTGAGTCAGCACAGTTAACTGGAATACATAGATCAAAGTCGATGAAAGAAATGTCCAGAAAACAGCACCTTTCAGTCTGTAAAACGGAGAAGAATACACTGTTGTTTCACAAGTGTTGGATAACTGTGGTTGCAAACCTTCAGTCTTCCAAATTGCCGAATGCTGGCATGACTTTCGCTTTATGAACTTATAATGAAACCAGATTACAGACACACTCCAAGACAGCCACCTGGATATTCAAATGAGGCTTAGATACCACACCACAGCTAATGGAGAAGTTAAGACTGGATACGGAAGATAAAGACTTGAACTGTGGCAAAGACAGGAGAGGAAAAGCTCTTGACGGGGGCTAACTGTCTCAACGTGCCAGCCCAGTTACTGTCGCCTGCTCTGTTTTTCCGCAGACGGTGACTGCTGGTCTCCCAAGTGCAGGAAATAAGTAACGTGTTTTTCTTAGTCTCAAGACAAAAGACAGACCGCTTAATTTAATCCTTCTCAACAAAAGGGGTTCGTCTCTTCCAAGGCATACGTGAAGACACTGGACAAAGTACTTTTTCCAAGAGTCTAGATGTAAGATATTTTATTTCATTCATGAAGAGAGCTCGAGGAACGATTCACTTAGTGCACCAGTGCAACAGGTAAAATGTTTTGCTTTATATATCAAGAAAAGGGACTTTGTCTTATGCCTTAAAGGAGAAACAAGAACGTGTCGAATCCTAAAAAGCTTCTGAAATTTTTGCTTACTCCAAATGTTCATGTTATCTGGTTTCGCAAGAGATGAACATCTTCATCAGTGAACCATGTTAATCACCTCTCGTTCTCGTAGTCTTTCTGCATCTGACTCACTTATGAGGACTTTCTTTGAACACATTGCATGATTCTCATCACTTTTACATCCTTACATTAACGAAGGAGTACAAAAAGGAATTCAAAAACCAACAGACAGGAGTTCATAGACACCGCGGGTAATTCTGACGGACGTGACGGAAATTGGAAGAAAGAAAAATAACTGGGAGGGCAAAACTAGGTGACGATCGCTCAACAGCGTCAAGGATTCGTGGAAAATCTCCCGACTGTAGCCAGAGGGAGAGGGAGAGCAGCGGCTGCCGAGCGTAATGTATTCCTCCCCTCCCCTCTCCACCTCACCGTCTCCTTAATAATCCATGTTGGGGCAATTACAGGCGATGGGATCCTAAATGAGGAGGTGAGGGAGGGAGGGAGAGAGAGATGGAGAGGGAGGGAGGGGAGAGAGGAAGAGAGAGAGAGAGAGTAATACGAAGAAGCAGGAGGATATTGTAGTAGGTATAGGCAGGTGTTGGGACGCTGGATCAGTGGTTCCAGAACTGTAGGTGACGCGAACGCCTCCCTCGGAGAGCGCGAGAACCCCTGTAGGTAAATGGAGGTGTTTGTCTTAATAGCCTTAGTCGTAGGTGATAGGGAATACACCACTGAATTTTCATCTCTAGAAACATCTGATGATGTTCTTTCTAAATATAGTTCTTCATGTTGAATAATGCCATAAAGGTAACATTCTAATGCAGTTAGATATGTCTGAACCTTTCAAAGGTATTCTATTGCGTTATGAACGGAGATTTTAGATGTGAGGCGGTACACAGAGCGGAGTTTTAAGACAGGGAAGTGATGCAAGATTCCTAGAAATTGGGAACCATCTACCTAAATTGATATTCCACTTACAAATTCGTATTGTTAAAAGACAGCGTTTGATAATATTTTTCATGCAAGTATATAAAGTATATTTCAAGTGAGCAACATGAACCCTTGCACGATATGTCAGTCATTTAATCATACTTGCAGACTTAAATGTTCATCACTGTTAGTGTGTTGGTTGGTCTGGCACATTGAGTATGTTTACTAGCTCCCGTGTCTTATATGTCAGTACGTTTGATTTTCTCGTTTCTTTTTATGTGGCAAGTTTAAAATAGACTGTAATATAATACAGGTTTCATATGCTATTCTTGATATGATATTCTAAGTCTCAAGGTTTTCATACCCATATGAAGTACTGTATGTAAGATTCCGATTTTACTGTATATCTATGGCTTTCAACAACGTTAATCTTAATTCATACGTCTCATCTGCATTAAAGATGGGTGGACCTCTCATCATACGGCTGGCACAGCTGTCCAGCCAGGGAAAATCTATATCACTTTCCCAGATTGGTGTGATGCTAGTCTGGCATTAAAGCGATATCTGTTACCTATTCTAGTTGCTACCTCAGCGATCAGATAGCTCTACGACAATCGGCTGTTGCGTGCTTATCATCTGCTCACCTGACAAAATTTGTTTTGATAGTTTCAGGCAAGAAGAAGGAGGTGGTGGCACATATCATGACGTGTGCAGGAAAAGTCATCTGGATTTCTAACAATTTTCCGAAGATTCCTAAAAGTAAAGGGATAATTTTTACAAAAACTGGTGGAAATCTTTTACGTATTCCTAAAAACAGAGACCGAAAATTTGAAGAAGCCTTGATGTTCCTTATAAGCATAGGATAGTTGATCCTCAAGCTCGTTTTCTGTCGACGCGTCACTCAGTAAGTTAGTTTACTTTAGTCTAACCTTTCTCGACTCTTTCTCGTTTGTAGGTTTACAACTTACCAACAAGATGGCGTTAGTTTCAGCGTCTGACAGTTCTTCCAAGACATTGGTAAGTAATCTGGGATAGTTACTGATCTTTACCCAGTTTTATATAAGTTCACCCAGATCCCTGGCACCATGTGGATGGAGCCAGCGTGTCTGTGTTTGGACGGACAAGTAAGTGTCTTTCATCCCGTTCCTAGGCAGTGTTGCTTTAGTGGTGTTACGTTACTCAAACCTTTAATGAGCATAAGAACGTTGGCTGATAATCCTAAAGCGTTTCCATTTGGTGTACAAGCATTCGAAAAGTGTAAACATTCTGTTGCCTGACGCCACGAAGATGAGAAACGTTCGTCGTCGGATGAGATAGCAAAAGGATGATAATAATCTTAAAGTGTTATCCATTTGGGGTAAAGGGGTTATACTGAGGATCTCAGCTCATCATCTGACTTCGTCGGGGGTAAGCAAGCTTTTCGTTCAGCAATGCATGCACGGTTTGACTCTGGCGATGAATCAGTGAACGAGACCTCGAGACACAAGACACAAGCGGGTCGAGTTGTCTCCCGGATTATTCACTCTTACGTCTTTATTCATGCTTCAATTCTGATGTAAATCTGTAGACAGTACAACTGAATGGTTATTTTTCTGTAGATTATGTTGAAGCTATACATTCATGTCTATGAATGTTAGAAAACTATCTTTTATCACAACGTGATTCCATCAGCCTTAGAGTGAAGCACATCGAGACTCCGAACCCCTGAGCGGGAGGGAGCGTCAATCGCCTCTGGGCCCCAGAGTCCATCCATCGTCCCTCGTTGTTGTCGTTTATTCACGCGTCTGATTTTCTCGTTGGGTCTCCTTCACTGATAGAGAAATAATTCCTACAAGCTTTTCAATTCATCTAACGAATTCATTCATCTGACATATTCCCTTTTTCAGCATACTCGTTATACTGTTGTTCCCAGGCCAACCCGTGGGATGAGATCATATGGCGATGTGTGTTCGTCTGGGTGTGTGTCATGGCGTGGTGTATAGGTCATCAGGTTGGTTATGTGGGCTTGTCTGTGTCGGTCCCACTGGGATGATTACCCAGGGAGGCAATGGACGAGTCGTTAGTGGTAGTTGTCTGGGACCCCATGGGTATAGATCTCTCTCCCTCCCGTGCTGTGCATATGGGTAATTACACTCACACACACACACACTCAGTGATCCACCCACCCACACACACACACACACACACACGCACACACTGATACACACACACACACACACACACACACACACACACACAATGAACTCCTTCGCAATGGGCAGGAAAAAAGTATAATTTTCACATTCCAAGACAAATCACAGGTCAGAAAGAAGACTTGTCACACGAACTGGCGATTTAGAGGACTGACCCTCGTAAACTGGCTATCTAAATGTCGTGATTGAGGACTGAATATAGTAAACTGTCATCTTGTCGTTTTGGAGAGCTGGATTGTCTAAACTGGATACCTGATTTTCGTGTTAGAGGACTGAGTTGGCTAAATTAGCTATTTTTCCACAAAGCTTTCGACGGGAGGGCTCTCTCTAGACAGGCTCTCTACTGCCCTGACTGATCCAATGACGATGACCTTCAACATTTTCATTTATACACTCAAGCAGTCAGGTTATGAAATAGGCTATGACAGTCTAATAGATATGTTCGTATTTGTTCTATTTTGAATATTGCTCCTGCAATAAGAGCAAATTTGGAAGAGGTGAGGCAGTTGGTGAAATGGAAGGAGAGGAAAGGAACAGATGAATGTGTCAGGAATGGATGGTGGGTGAAGGAGGCAAGGTCCTGAGGAAGGAGAGAGGCTAGTGTATTTTTCAGTAGGACGTGAGATGAACTAAGCCATCCTTCCTTCGCTTCACACACACGCCATACACCTGTGAGTGACACCATCCTGACTGATATCACTCACCATACACACGTTAGTGACACCATTCTGGCCTACTACCCACTTACCGTATACGAGTGAGATGCATTATCTTGCCTCCCTTCACTTCCCTTAATACCTGGGGAAACTCGACCCTCGTGCTCCCATTGTGCACTTCCTTACATTAAACTTTAATGAGCGTGTTTACACACCTGTCCGCCAGGTGCTCCCTGGCCTTCACTAATCATCTGCCGTCACTCAGCTGAACCTTTAGTCTGCCTGTCCACCAGGTGTACGTACTGGGTCTTTCATCATTCATTTACCGGCACACTCAGTCGGCCTCCCGCTCACCTGTGATCATACATTCATAAGTTTGCCTTTCAGAAATTCCGAATATCTGAATTCTTTGAAGTCTTTTTCATTTTTGTTTCTAGCGGAACTCCGTCATGCATTTGGCTGAGGAGAAAATCTTTGTGTCTCGTATGTCTGGTCTTATCTTATACCGTGTTATAATTTCTCTCTCTTACATTGTTGGAGTACAAATTGCTTTCCGTATGTTATTTCTCGTTGGGTGGAGTGATCAGCTTGAGTGCCAGTCGTGCAGTCAGTAATTCCGGCCTGTGTAGTATCGCTGCAAGCCTTCGTCTGTAGATTACACTAATTAAGTTCATAACTGAACCAGGGCATGTGAAGCGTCCGGGGTAAACCATGGAAAGGTCTTTGGGGCCTGGTAGGGTGGCTGTGGTTTCGGTACATCACACAACATGACAGCTAGAAAATGGATGTGAGCGGATGGTTCCTTTCTTCCTCTGTTCCTGGCGCTTTCTCGCAAACGCGGGAAACTGCGATCAAGTATGGGATAAGGGGGTTGTATGATATAGTCTGGCACGTACTAAGTTGAATGAGGACATTGCCGACAGATCGGTTGTACTGAGTCAACTACAACGGGGTGAATTTCTTTTTTTATGAGGACCTGTTGTTACTCATACAGTGCCTCAGGGGTCACTGTTATTCACAAATCCACGTCGAAGATCTTAACGGAGAAGCAAACAGTAGCAACAGTAGATTTGCCGATGAACCACAGTTGGGACTTATGGTTAATATGGGTGATGACTCAAGAGAATTGTAAAAAGATCTAATTTAGCTATCGTTGTGGAGTGTTAATTCTCGAGTGAGGTTCACTGTAGACAAACGCAGGTCTGAATGTTGGTGAAGACATCAGGGAAACTAGATACCATCTTCCTGAAGAAGAAATAGAAGCTCAGGGAACGAGAGAGAGATGGTAAGGTAGTAATTACTGGAAATGAGGAGGCAAGACGACATTGTCTTCATGTCACCAACTCAAGGGTGTGCCGTTTTGATAACTACTTCTTTCCTTACACGTCGAAGCTTTGGAACTCTCTACCCTCCCATGTCTTTCTCAATGATTATGACCAGGCTCACTTCAAAAGAGAGGTCTTTCACTTTCTCAAAAAATCGTAAATACTTTCCCTGTCTTTCTTCTCCCTTTCTCAATTCTCTCTCTATTTCAATTAGGGCCCAGCCTTGACGTGGACTTTTGTCCGTGACTGGAGCTTTCAGCATACTAGAAAAAATGTACATGATAAAGCGAGTAGAATAATTGGTTTCGTATCAAGAGACGTTAGTAACAAAAATGAAAGCTAATATTTACGTCATGACTAGTTTTATGTCGTACAGTTTTGATGACGGTTTCAAAACGACTGACAGGAATTCCCTTTGAGAGTAGACAGGAGGATTACATCACTGACACCAGGTATTAGAAACCTCCCTCATAAAAACAGCTTAAAAAAACCTAGACATTCGTTCTCTAGAGAGGCGTGGAGTTTCGGACGACTCGATAAACGTTAAAAATGTAAAGTGTAATTGAAATATGGGGACGTGAATACTTAAAACACCAACCGTCAAAGAGAACTCGTAAAAGTGGGATCTAGCTTGGATGTCTTAAATCTAGAAAAGAAGCAAATATAAGTAAAGGGAATACTTGAAAAGGAGACCATGTTACACTTTGCCAAATGAGGACATAGTGCTAACGCGCTGGCAACACTCAAACATAGCCTAGGTTAGCAAGGTACATGATTGGCTGGAGGTAAACAGACACTACCTCGTATGGACCAATAAGCTGCCTCCAGATTCGTTCGTTCGTATGTCCTTACGCTAATGCAGCCCTTTACGTTATCCATGTTCTGTTCTTGTGAATCGCTATATATGTAGTGTTCTAATAACTGATGAACAAAACTGAGTTTTATGTTTGAGAATACTTACCCAATCATGTATATTAGTTATTTACATGTTTACCTTTTTGGATGTCGCTCGCTTCTGATTATTCTAAAAGAATGCTGAAGGCTCTTGTCACGGACACAAGTCCTCATCGAAGCCGGGCCTTAATTGAAATATAGAGAATTATGAAACGGAAAAAGAAAAGACAGGGAAAGTATTTACGAATTATTGAAAAAGTGAAAGACCTGTCTTTTGAAATGAGCCAGGTCATAGTTGCTGGGAAAGACATGAGAAGGCAGAGAGTTCCAAAGCTTCGACGTGTAGTGAAAGAAGCAGTTATGAAAACGGCACACCACCCTTGAGTCGCCGATGGCCACGCAATAATCATGTGACGCAGCAGCAGCTTGCCGAGTATTGCGTGGTCTAGCTAGTGGTGGTGGGGGGCACACAAGCAGCCAGCTCCCAGGAGCAAAAATCTATCATATAACATAAATATTAACCACATTTGAGCGATACATGAGGTTCTTCACAACAGCTCTTTCCAGTATTCACACACGCTATAATTATTCCGGCCAAATTGCCTGCGTTCTCAGAGCGTTTGTGCGAATAGTTAAACGCAGACTGAAAGGAGTGATTTGTAGTGTGTCGGTCTCTGCTAATACAGTGGAAGGGCTTGTGTTGGTGTGTGTGTGTGTGTGAAGGTCAGGCTGCTAGGGCAAGGGTCAAGGCTAAGCCACGGGAGCAAGAGTGAGGCTCAAAGATTCATTGAATTATTCCAGTTGTTTATTCTTCAGCATTCTCTGCCGAGCTGAGGTTGTTCTTGCCCACAAGGCTAAGTAAACCAGCTGCTTGTGGTAAGGTGATACCTACCGTGGTACAAATGGTGGTACGGTGGTGGACATATAGAGGTACGGTGATACACATAGTGGCACGGTGACTCCAGCGTTCCCTGGCTCTGGCGCTCCCTGGCTCTAGCGTTCCCTGGTTTCAGTGCTCCCTTGCTCCAGAGCTCCCTGGCTCCAGCGTTCCCTGGGTCTAGCGCTCCCTGGATCAGCGTTCCTTGGGTCAGCGTTCCATGGGCCCAGCGTTCCCTGGCTCTAGCGTTCCCTGGCTCCAGCGTTCCGTGGCTCCAGCGTCCCTTTGCTCTGGCGTTCCCTGGCCCCAGCGTTCTCTCGACTCAGAGTCGCCTGTGCCTAGAACAACCTTAGTACAGAGTTCCGTGAGTCGAGCCAGCACTCCTGTATACATACAGACATACAAACTCCCGTTGTGGTATATGCGCGCCACACAGCCAAACCTGCGCCAGTAACCGCACAACGAGCCCACGTGATACACCACAAACAACATTAGGTCTGACCTGATCGCCACCAGCTGTGAGAGCAGCGCCACCAGCCGGAGGAGAGGCGGGTTTACCTGCCGCCTCTCAACTTGGGGTAAACTCTCCCAGAGGTGGGTTTACCTGCCCCCTCTCAACTTGGGGTAAACTCTCCCATATTGCCGTTAAAAAACTCTCTCCCCGGACAAGCAAGTTAACCGGGCGGGATAGTTTCCTCAATTTACTCAGCGGGGAGAAACAGCATCGGATGTGAGTGATACGTTCTCAGTGTGACGGTGGGAGTGTTCCATAATGTATCGGCTGGGATTGTGGAGGTTTTACGCGCATCCCTGTGTTAGAGAGGTGGAAAAAATATATCTGTTCTTTCTTCGATGGTGGATGTGAAGTGATTCCTTGTAAGGTGTGGTTAGGTTTGATTGCAGGGGTCAGATAAGGTCAGGTTTGGCTAAGATTTACCCTTGAGTTACTCACATAAGGTCAGACAGTTTAAAACTTACCCTTGAGTCAGTCACACAAGGTCAGGTTGGGTTAGAATTCACCCTTGAGTCAGTCAGATAAGGTCAGCTTAGGTTAAAAATTACCCTTGAGTTAAAGTTGGGCACTGAACTTTATTTGCTTTACTTGGATTTCTTACGTGCTCAATCTGAGCAGACTGGCCATTCCCCAATGCTCCAATAACACGATTCTTACTGAAATTCTTTCCGACTGTTGTATGAATTCTATCAGAACCCAAACACAACAAACATCAAAATTGTTTTCGAGTGTTTGGATAAGGAAATTTTCAGAAAGATGTTCACAACCTACATTAGACCAATACCACAGTATGTTGTTCAAGTTTGTTCAACGCACTTGAAGAAGCGCAGTGAACTAATAGAGAAGGTTCAGAGGAGGTCAAAACGTTTGGCACTCGATGGTTGAGTTACTGGAAAAGGCTAGAGACCTTAAACTTGTCCAGCTTGGAAAAGGGAAGAGTAATGGGTGACCTGATCACAACCTTTAGATTCTTAAACCAATTTGCTGACGTCAGTAGAGAGCAGTTCTTCCAAAGATGCAAGGATGGAACAGCTAGAGGACATAAACAAGAAATTCAGGAAGAACTTGTTTGAGAGAATATAAAGATTTACTTTCATAGTATGAGATCAGTAGATGAATGAAATAAAACTGTGATGAGATGGTGAATATGGACAGCAAACAGAGGTTTAAGAAGCTGTATGATACGTAGCAAAGAAATTTAAAGACACTGGCGCCCCAACAGTGTAGAACTCCCTCCCTGTAAACAAGAGATATGTTTATGTTGAAGGCTCCAGTCACGGACAAAAGTCCACATCAAGGCCGGGCCCTAATTGAAATATAGAGAGAATTGAGAAAGGGTGAAAAAAAGACGAAAAGTATTTACTAATTTTTCAGAAATATCATCAATAAAAAAACTTGCGAAACCTGACTATTTTATTTTAATTTATATTCATTTGAACATTTTTTATGAACAAACAACGTAAGTACCAAGATATAACGCTGTGTTTCATACGAGGCTGGTAAAGAAGCTAGATCCTCAGGTATATACATATGGGGGAGGCGGTTCCGATGGGTGGAAGACGCATGTCAAGGGAGTCTTCACGGAATGGGTTGAGATCACCAGTGTCGTGCAGCAGGGGGGTCAATTTTGGAACTGTTGCCTTTCATGGTCTCTGTGAATGACTTGCCAGAAGACATGGATTCCTACCTGAATATGTTTGCAGATGATGCCAGAGTCATAAAGGGGTAACAAGCAATGAGGATTGCATCGGTTTACAAGGGGACTCGGACAAACTCCAAAGTGGTTGATGTAATTCGACCCAAGTAAATGTACAGCAATGAGGATGGGAAACACTGGAAAAAGGTTTCCATATGAATACTATCCAGCAGGAAATAAGTGGCAGAAATGTGTGTCGGAAGAACATGGGAGTTGAAACCATCCCTAACCTGTCGGTAGAGTCCCATATCAGGGGAACAGTAAAAGAGTAAAACACTCTGATAACAAATATCAGAATATCATTCAATTATATGGGTAGGAAATATTACAGCAAGCGTTTACATCCCACATTACGCCAAAACTAGAATATGCTTCTCAGGTTTAGCCACAGCGCATGAAAAAATACAAAGAACTAACAAAGAAGGTCCAGTTTATAACGAGGGAATCATAAGCATAATAATCCACAAAAAGGTTGTTCAACGTAACCAGTTAATCCGTTGGCAGCTTTAAGCTTACTGGCAGTCAAGAAACAGACAGTCCACCCAGCCTTTACTTCTGGCTAAAACTCATCTTACTCTCTCATAGAAATCTAAGAGGTTCACCACTCGATCACCTTTTCTTGAAACAATGCTGTCTCTCACTACGTAACTTTACCTTTGCAAGCAGTTATCCAATTGCTTTCTGATAATTATCTTTTCGGGTACTTTACAGACCATGATCGTTAGGAGACCGGTCTGTAGTTCAGCACACCCAGTCTCCTTTCTCAAAGATGGGTATGATATTTTCCCTTTTTCAATTGAGTGTGTGTGTGTGTGTGTGTGCGAGTGTGTGTTATAGCTGTTTATAATTACCTATATGTACACAAAGGGAGGGAGATTTACACTCGTGTAACCCTACCTCCTATCCCTGTTTTTCATCATACAGTTCTTTGAATCATCCTCTGGTAATTGCATTAACCTGCACTTCGCTCAACATGTTCCAAGAGTCCACAGCTCTGTGAGAGAACTGTGTACTCACGTCACTTCGTACACCTTTCTAGCCTAGTTTCCATTGTGTCCTTTTGTCTCAGACGGGGAGGAGACGGACTGGTATATTCTTTATGTCGAAAGTCCCAGTCCCAAACAAAACACCCTAATTGAGGCAAGGCACTAAATGAGGCATTAGACAAGAAGTAAAGATACAAGGAACGTCTCCCTCTCTATCCTCCTTTATGGGGTAAAACAATATCGCTAAAATTTAGCAGTTTACGAAAAGGGTGAAATAATAGTGAGGGAAGAAAGGAAGCAATAACGAGACGTGGGATAGGTGTATTTGGCGCTAATGGGAAAAGTATGAAAGGATCTCTATGCAGCTTAGTTTTGATAAGATTACAAGACCAACAATCCTGACACGTAGGGTGGAAGCTGGTTCCAGGCACCGCTTTAACACTTGCAAGTCTGGACAGTAGCCCTTCCAGCTTCTATCTACAGCCTACGGCCTGCATGAGTGTAAAGTCGTTGGACTAGGCACCTACAACCCTTGCAGAGATTCAGTATCCATTCCCGATAATAACAACGAAGAGAACGAGTCCCTCACCTCAGCGCAGCAGTGTGCCACATGAGCCTCCACAAAAAAAAAAAAAAAGTATCCATAGCAGTTTGTTTGGCGTCTCTAGATCATGGCAACAGGGAGAGCGGCGGTGTCCTCGGCAACACATGGGGCAAGGTACATAGGCTCAACTCCAGGTAGTTTGCATGTTGCCGCTGTGACTCAGCCAGCCCCTCTCGACAGTATATTGTACACATGAAACACCGTTCACCCTTGACTCGTACGTGAGCGTATGCACGTATTCACACAGACGGGAGTGAGTTAAGGCACGTATACGTAGAGAGGAATACAGTTGTACTCGTTAAAATACTATTAACTTAAGGATAGAAGCGTTAAAGTGGAAATAAAAAAAACAAAATACATTTGAATATCATAAATATATATATGGTCTAAGATTGAGACAGAAAACTGGACTAGATATAGGTAAAGCTCCGGAACTCTTTACCTTCTCATGTCTTTCCCAATAACTATGAACTAGCTCATTTCAAGAGATGTTTTTCACTTTCTCAAAAAAATGTGTAAATACTTTCCCTGTCTGTTTTTCCCAATTTCTCAACTCTCTCTATATTTCAATTAGGGCCCGGCCT
>JAYMFT010086957.1:0-14132 GCA_038088735.1 Panulirus argus | reverse complement strand
ATATATATATATATATATATATATATATATATATATATATATATATATATATATATATATATGAGAGAGAGAGGGAGAGAGCCTCAAGATTCCTTTTTTTGGGCGTCTTGCAGCTAAGAAACTGCAAGAAGTTCCTTCACGAGACTATTCCTTTTCGTCAACTGTTGATGATACAGTCTTACCGAAGGAGACTATTCAGTCTCGTCGTATCCACTAGCTGGAAGAGTCCGGTAACACCTGTGAGTAGTTGGAACCATGACTTAATTCTGTTAACATGACGAGTACGATCCTTGATCACGACGGTACCATGAGGACCTGGCCTTCGATCTGAACATGAAGGTTAAGGTAAAATATAATGCCATGCTACTTAAGGGTAATGTGCGCAAGCGACTTACCGTCGTATTCAAGGGCTCGCTGAATGTATATTGTATTTTCTATATTCCTTTATTGTTACCCTGGAATTCTATACTGTCTGTTTATTTCGACTTCAATTCAGTCATGAAGAACAAGTCTTTACATTGTGGCTAAGCTCTTGATTGGGGATAAAGAATGGAAATAAAAGGAGCTTATACCTGACCCCTAGCGGAATTTTTTTTCAAACCCCATTGAATCTTAGATTTTATTTGTTGGACAGAAAACAGATGGAATTGAAACCTCTAAACGCACAGGGCTTTGCAACTTGATGCCTTTTAATCCGACCTGTAAATTCACTCGTAGCGAGAGTACCTGCCGGCCATTTCAACTGTAGTTTAATATTTACATAATAGCCACTCAGCGTGATTACAACTGTCGGGATTTTAACAGCAGGTAAACATTATGTTGCCAAGCCAGTGATCACCCGCGGGACAGTTTTATTCTGTGAGGACCCACCTCTCGTGTACGTCCACCGCTGGAAACATTAGTCTTGAGCTGGGGGTACAGATCGCCCCATGACATTCATTATTGACATTGTATTTTATTATTATACTTGATCGCCATTTCCAGCGTTAGCGAGGTAGCGCCAGGAAACAGACGAAGAAAGATCCATCCACTCTTAAACATATATACACATGTACGCACATGACGTACATATATATATATATATATATATATATATATATATATATATATATATATATATATATATATATATTTCTAACACGTATTGTGTAATTTCATTTTTCACTCTCCCTAATCATGAGTGCCGTGGAAATAATGCCCGTCCGCTTGTTTAAACCCTTTGAGCACGACAGTACGACCCTTGGGCATGATGGCCCATCATACTCAAGGGTCGTACCGTCGTCGTCCTTAAAGGCTGGCACCATCGTTCTCAAGGTTTTTTTTAACGTTTTATACGTTTCAGTACACTGCTCATGTGTACGCCAGTTTTCGTTCCCTGATGAGGATGGGTTTCTGACATTCTCTGACTTTTTTAATGTACTTGTTTATGATCCCAATACTTTTTCCTTTGTGTATTTCATCTGACACTGGACATTGTTGTAGAGTACAATGGAAATGAACCTCTGCCATTATGACGGTGGAAAATTGAAGTGTTCAGCTGTGTCCGTCAACGCCTCATTGGAGAAATGTCATTCTGACATGAGCGAATTATGTTACGTGGAATATTATTGGATGTTTTGAGAAGAAGAGCTAATGAGAGTAAGTCCACTGGGAGACGTTATGACATTAGGAGCTGATGTTACCGGGTTCACCGAGGATGTTATAAAATTTGAGGTATGGTTGTCTCACAAATAATGGTTTAAACCATTTGATATCTCAATGGTATATCGAGCGCCTGCCCATTCCTCCAGGCACACCTCACAACGCAAAGAGCGAATTGTTTTCCCAAGAGGGTAGTATTACTGATGGTGATTAGAGGTAGGGATGGTTCGTCAACTTGTTTGCGGGTCGAGTACAGCCTCATCTGGCAGCCCCCCCCCCCCCCCCCCGCCCCTCTCTCTCTCTCTGCCCCTCAGGCTTCCTTCAAAAGTCGAGTGATGAGGTGAGCCCAACAGAGGACTTGATGAAAGGTCCATTGAAATCTTATCGACGTCATATTGTTCACGGTTTGAACCCCAAACGGTTTGAACTCCGGTGCTGAACTGAACCTTACTTTCCTCCTCATATATTTAGTGATACCGTGAGCCTTCAAGGATTACTACCCTTTAGACTGCCGCTTCATAACTGTGACTGTCGGGGAGCTGGTCATTCATAACGCTGCTCGTGGCCAAGAGGGAAGGCTTATCGCGCTGGGCTCCTGTGTCTGACCAGGCCGCGTGTGTGTGTGCACGCTTGCCTGCCTATGTACTGCAGTGGGATACTTTGGTTCTGGTCAACCCGACGGTTTAACTTGGTAGATTACCTGACTCTTGGAAAAGAGTGCATGGTATGATGTTAGGTGATTGTTTTTTGGTCACTGTTTTTGGTTGGTTGTTTGTATGTATGTATGTGTGTGTGTGTGTGTGTGTGTGTGTGTGTGTGTGTGTGTACTTTAAGGGTTGAATACCATGGCTGATGACGGTGGATCTGCGGATTCCAACTTCATTTCAGTTTCACGTTTTTATTTGTCAGTTGTACACAGACAAAGGGTTTCTCTGATGATATGGGTGAAGAGGATACATGGTTAGTGGTTGGTAGAGGCAAGTATCGAGCGTACAGTGGGTACAGTGAAGAGTACAGAGGTAGGGGTAGGTGGAGGCAAGAACAGTGTGTCCATTGGGCACATTACATGAACATAGGGAGAGTTACAGATATATGTGTGACGAAGAGAGAGAAGAGAGATGAGTATGGACAAGTTGAGGGAAGGAAAAGACATGGTCGAACGGGGGAGGGGGTTGGAAATAGGTGTATTTGTAGAAAGCTTTGAGGGGGGGGGGTGGATAATGCTTAAATATAAAGGGTTGGGGAAAAAAGTTGTGTAATTTGAGAGGTGGGAAAAGATATCCCAGTCTGTAGAAGGGGGTGGAGTAATAAGCATACACATGTATGGTGAGGTGGGGGAAGACAAAGGAATGTATGGAAGGGAGGGGGAAGACATGCGTATAGATACAGAGAAGTTGGGATGAATGTAGTCGTATGTATAGAGGAATGGGGAAGAGAGGGGAGGGGGGGATGTAGGCGTGTGTGTAGAGGGATGTGGGAAACGAGACGAATCTATAGAGGGATGGGGGAAGATGAACGTATGTATAGAGGGTTGAGGAAGGTATCTGTATACATATACAAGGTTTGGGGCGAAGGCGAGCGTATACCTGTAGAGTGGTGAGTGGGATTATCTGAAGACATTTCCTCGATGCATCATGGCTGCCCTGGGAGAAGTAAGGCTGTTGAAACGCCATTTTCCGTCACCGAACACATATTGCTGACGCCTGAGCGTTAATATGTGAACTACGTACATAGCCTCAAAGAGCGGCAATTATCCGGTGCTTCAACTTGCAAATTTTTCTTCGCTCTCAATATTTGTCGATGTTTTAACTGGATTGTGTCGTTGTTACTGACGGCCGGATCAGGAATGTTTTCCGGTCGCCGACATGCGATGCAAATATTTTGACGCTAATTGTGTTGGCGGCCGTCATACTCCTGACACCTGAAATAATTGGCTGCAGATGTCCAAATTATGGCCGACATAGTGCACGACGGTTCGACCACTGGGCGTTCCTTGATCGCGACGCGTCGGTACGTTCCTTAAACACCATGACACGGTCCTTGATCAAGACGTTACGGTCCTTAAGCATGACTGTACGATCCTTCAACACGTCCATTGAGCGAGACGGTACGATCCTTCAGCACGACGGTGCGATCCTTGAGTACGACTGTAAGATCCTGGAGCAGAAAGTTAAGATCCTTTAACCCGAGGGTGCAACGATTATACGACGTAGCAACCCATGAGTGAGTGTGATAGCCTAGCCTTTGAGCTGACCCTTTAGCATCAGGTCAAAGATCAGGCCGTCATACCCCCAAGGGTCTGGTATTGAATTTTGATTTTTGCTGCAGGAGCGGCGAAAATATTGTTCACTCCCACTTATCCTGTGGGCGGTGGCGTTAAAGAGGATACAGAGAGCACAAAAGGTCCAGGAACTGGGCCTCAGTAATTGAGTTAAAGTACGAGTTACATAAGGAGAAAAATGTTAACAGGGATTGCATAGCATTGAATAAATCACTCGGCAATTTACACTGTAAATTGTTTACAGAAATTGAGAAACATTGTTTGGATTAAGTAAAAAGGTGCATAACAAGTGACCTATTTACAATTAGCAAATTTTGGGTATTTATCAAGCATGTGTGAGGCAGAGCATTGTTATGGATGAAATGTTTACACAACGTATGTTTTCGAAAGGAATCATCTCTGAACTCGAATGTTACAGCTTTCAGCAACATAACGTTGCAGGACGTGAGAGTACCCATGTTGGCAAAGTTTGCATGTGAACGCTCAGTATCAGCAGGAGGGGCAAACACCCATAGCCCAACCAGAGTTGTGTAGTAACAACATCCAGGTGTCTACTGATCATGGTAGTGGAAACTTTCACAGGACGAGATCATTGGTCTTAAAGTGTAGTGATGCTGTGTGAGCATCTATGTGCAGAAAGTGCAGTGCAGTTGAGTAGTGGCTGCTCGGTGGCTTCGTCGTTGTCGTTGTTGCATCGTAGACATGAAGGGTCTTGGGATATGTTGAAACGGTGTTTGTAGTGTTGTAGTGATGGGTGATGTCCGGAGCGTACGCGGGAGAGTGTGCCTCGTGTTTGTATGAGGAATGTGGTCTCTCATGTATGCGGGAGAATGTGATTTCGTATATGTCTGGAGAGTGTGGTCTCTAATGGGAAAGAAAGGCTGCAATGCATTTTTTTTTTTTTTTGTATGGATTGGATGCGTTTGTCTAAGCCTCCGGATCCCATTAAGAAGATTGAATTCAGTTAATCTTGTCACTGATACTAGAAAAGCCAAGTTCTTTCCTCATGTCTATGATCTATGTATTTTCTTAAAAGTTATAAGCCTTCTGTAAAGCGATAAAGCAAACTGATGCGCAGCATAATCAGTTAGAGAACAGTAATTCGCAATATACATTATTTCAGATGTCCTCAAATTTCCCCTAGATAGTGAACTGGTGGTGAAACCCGTCCCCTGCACTGGTTGTTTACTTTAGATACTTCTAAGCCAAGACACCGACACCTTACATAATCATTTTGTGACCCATTATTTAACCAAATTTTTCTTGCGATACCCTGTCTTTTAGGGAGAAATATGCTGAGGATTTTGTTTTATCACAGCGGAGATAGCAAGCCCTAACCTTTCACAAGTATATGATACATGGTTGAGTATAGTGAGCGTTTTATAACCAGAGATGTTGATCATGATATCGTCGTTATAGCTAAGTCTATGGTATTCGGTGTTGTAGAACATGGACTGAGGAAGAGCGATGATCAGAATTTCAAACAAGGTGGGGCTCGGTATACTGCTCTGCGCAATACCATCTTTCACTTCTGTGTCCCTGAAACAGAACAGATGACAGGTAGCCAGAGCTCTTTCCCGGAAGCCAGCCCACTATAACCATTTCAGCAAATTCGTACGGGATTACGAGTTGATTGACAATAAGCACCTTTAAGATCAAAGAAGGTGGTGTTACTGTATGAAGAGTTATAAAGGTGATAATGCAGAGATGTACATTCTCTTTGTTCATAAAACCAGGCAGACTGGAGAACAAAAGATCTTTTGTTTTATGTAAATGACGACTGAGGACCATCATTTCAAATGTTTAACGTAAGACAGCTTCTAAGATACATACGTCTATCAGGTTGGTTGGGTCTTTGTATCCAGATGGTAGGGCTATTCGTCAACGAGGAAAGTAGAACTCCTGTCAATAAGTTTATGATATATAGCGCAAGAAGGGGATTGCTGGCTTTCGTTGCTCAGATGTCTTAAAGTGTCACAGGTGATGATATGGTCGTGCTAAAGTGTTGTGTCGTCGTGCTCAGGGCAACGGCCGAGAGACGACCACTCACCAGTTCCCTCTCGTCGCCGATCAGGCCGGTGTGAGTAAAAGCCCTCAGTGCTGCGGGTCGCTGCCCGCCCCGTAAATTGCCACTTTATTGGAGCGCAGGTTTTGTGTGGGAACCCTCGTTCCACGCTGTGTGCTGGGTCCAGAGGTAGTGGGGGCCCTCGTCTCACGCTGTTCTGGGTCCCGGGGTGGTGACAGTAGGATCCTTCGCCCCAAGCAGTGTACTGGGTCCCTAGGTAGCGGGGTCCTCGCTCCAGGGTGTGCAGTTTCCAGGGGTACTATGTGCACTGGATCCAGGGGTGGTGTTGATAGGGGCCCTCGCTCCATACTGAGAACTGTGCCCAAGGGTGGTAGTGCTTGTGTTGGTGTGGCCTTTGCTTAATGCTGTGTAGCGTGCCCAGAGTTGGTGGTGAAGGCG
Organism: Panulirus argus; assembly: GCA_038088735.1. Classification (NCBI taxonomy): domain Eukaryota; kingdom Metazoa; phylum Arthropoda; class Malacostraca; order Decapoda; family Palinuridae; genus Panulirus; species Panulirus argus. The sequence goes on along the minus strand of JAYMFT010086957.1, from coordinate 7,746 downwards.
GCCCTCGCTCCACCCTGTGGTGGATCCAGAGGTGTAGAAGGGTCATGAGTCATTGGGTTCGGACCTATGGTAGGGACTTGGGTCATGGTGGTGGACCCTGTGGTTTGTTCATGATGTCATGGTGCTCGGGCTTGTGGTAGGACCATGGCCCATTTTACTGGGGACTGTGGTGGGCCATGAGTCATGGTCCTGGGGACTGTGGTATGGCATTGGGCCATGGTTCTGGGGACTGTGGTAGAGCCATGGATAGTGGTACTGGGGACTGTGGTAGTGATAAGGGGTAAAAGTAAAGTAGATGATGGCCGGCTATTGTGTGTCTTTGAGAGCGCTGGTGCATGGTAGAAATGAGGAGCGTTATATTGTAAAGGTGTGGATGCTCTTGGCCATGATGGGCATCCCAGTTGGTGTAGATGGATGCTCCTGGCCATAATGGGCAGCCCATTTGTGTAGGTTGATGGTTTTAGCCATGTTAGGCAGGCCAGGTGGTGTGGATAGATGGTCTTGGCCATAACGGGATCTGGGATATGGGTGTAACTAAACACCTATGGTTCCACACGTCGAGAACAGACAGCACTGCCATGAAATCTGTGGTTCACTGCCTGTATTAGATTTTCTGAAATATGATACTTGCCATCGCGGGCGAAAAAGTCTGAATAAAAAAGTTATTTTAATTCTAACTTTCGCAAGAGGATTATGTGCCAGGAGATTTTTGTGTGTGTGTGCATGTGCGGTTTATGGCGTAAATGGTGGACTTATCACTGCCACGTTGTTCAGCGTACGACATACGCTTGCACAGTCAAAGTTCTCTTGTCTTCCAGTGCTCAGAGATACAGTGATATGAAAAAGAAATCCACTGGTGGCTTCTACAGGAAGCCCCATTTCCTGGAGACGACAGTAGGTCACCTTATGGCTACTGTGTGTTGTTTACACTCTCGTTGACACTGCAGACTGCAGGTACGCTGAAGAGTCGGTAATCTTAGCGAATTCAACTTCCTTATCTCTCGAGGCTTAAAACTTTCGTCGGGAGTCAATAATCATGGCGAACAAAACTTCTTCTTTCCTAGGCTTAAAACTTCCTCCGGGAGTTAATATAATCACAAGGAACAAATCTTCCCCATCTCTTTGGTTTTAGTCACCAGGGGTCAGTAATCACTGTGAATAAGACCCCATCATCTCTCAATGGTTAATACAGCCAGTTTCCTGCAAAGACACACTAATAGATAACTTATCTGTATTTTTTTTTTTTTATTTACTTCGAGGAAAAGTGAACTGGAATTTCAGAATAACGAAACCGATCCAGCTTTTGCTTAAATAACTTGTATTATTAAGAAGGGAATCTGATTCCAATAATCTGACATCAAGATATAACGATGCATCTTTCCAGCATTGGAAGAGTAGTCAAAGCAGTTGCCTAATACCAGCCGATGTTCTGTTAAGGAAGGGTGTCATCTTGATTCTTGAGTCGAACTCTCCATCCCTGCGAACCCTCTCTAAAGTTAGACGAATTATGAGCGCTATGAGTACGACCCCATAAGCACGATGGTACGACCCATAGGCATGAGGGCATGACCTCAGATCTAATCCTGAAGGGTCGGGTCGTAGGTCAGTGGTCGTACAGTTGAGCTCAAGGCTTTAAAATCTAATGGTACTGCCATATGAATCCCACTGCCCTCCATCAACCCATTTCACAGATGAAATCTTTTTAGTGAAGAAGTCGTCAGGGTCTCTGACGGTTGGCGCAGGTTTCACGTCTCCCTGATACCCATTTGTGGTGTTTACCAGAGGCCCGCAGGAATATCTTCTAGATCCCGGCCATTAGGTCAAAATACGACGGGGACTTCAATGTCTCCCGACTGTTTCAGAGCTCGGTAACTACAGGCAATCTTCAGCAGCGCTCGGTGACTGAACTCGTCAGGACGCTGGCATAGTAAAGCCCACAGCATTTACGTTGAATTCCTCCATGGAATATCTTTGTGTGTGTGTGTGTGTGTGTGTGTCTACATTTAACTATTTATAATTACTTTTTTCTACTATTATCATAGTTTTTTTTTCCTTCGTGTACTGACAATATTTACAGTTTATCACTAAGCTGATTCCATAAAGTTCTTTATTATAAGTTTTCTGACAAGTTTCTTGTTTAGTTTCTTGTTTTGTCCTACATGAACCTGGTTTAAAAGCTGAAATGTTGTGATCAAGTCTTCCCTTAAAATTCTCTCCTCCATGATAGGCAAATTCATGGCCTGTAACCTGTCACTGTAGCTCAGATTTCTTAATTCTGAAAACCTTTTTTTTTTTTTTTTTCGCCGCCTTCTGGACATTATTAGTTCTTTGTCCTTCTTTAAGTACAATGGCCAAACTTCAGAAGCATACCGTAGTTTTGGCTTCATATATGTTGTAAAGGATTTGCTGTATATTTCCTTGCTCATGCACTTTAATACGATTCTAGTATTTGCGAGCATATATTTTCTTTCATCTACAGTTAGGTATAATGTCGACTCCCAAACCCTCTAACACAGAGACTTGCAGCTTATTTCCTTGCTAGATGATTTTTTTTTTTATGTTGAAGGCTCCAGTCACGGACAAAAGTCATATTCGTATCGAGGTTTTCTCTGACAGTGTTCCAGTCTTATTACCTTATATTTAATTAATTTGAATTCCATCAACCATGTATCGGACCAAGTTTGGAACTTGTCAAGGTTCCCTTACAAGTTGACGCAGTCTTCATAATTCTTTATTTCCATTGTGACTTGTGTCCTTGGCATCATCTCAGACTTCATCAGGTATGAGTCCAGGTCTTTGTGCTACACCTTAACGTAGGTCAGGAAAAACAATGGTACCAGGAGCGGGCCCTGCGGCACGCCACTGGTGAACCCTAAACCATTTCGAGAAAGCTTGGCAAATTAAGTATCCTCTGTTCTCTTCCACTAAGGTGGTTTCTAAACCCTTGTTCCCTTCCACTAAGGTAATTTCAAATCTATCAAAATAGTTTTCCTCTTATTCCTACCAGAAATACCAGCTTCTGTGCCACAGTCGTAAATAGTACAGTGTCAGATGCTTCCTGACAGCCTTTGTAAACACAATGCACCCATCTTTCTCTTTTTGTCTAAAATGGAATTTTCTCCAACGAAATCAGAGATTAGTTACTCACGATCTTCATTCCCTGACTCTGTGTTGTTTCTCACTTTGGCATTTTCTTCTTTGCGCAAAGAACTCATCCATTTATTTTCTGATTGTCTTTTCCAGCATTTCATAGGGCATACTTACTTAAGAAAGTTGACGCGTGCTGTCTTCCAGTTCCTTGGTACTTCACTCTCCTCCAGAGACATTAAGCAATATTTCAAGCAGTCTGTCAACCGTATCTGCGCACTATCTCAGCACATACGAAGAGACCTTACCAGGACCACAAGCCTTATACTGGTCAAGGTCTTTTATTAGTTTGAGATGCCTGATGTATCAGTTTCAGTGCTTTCCAGTACATTTATTCTCGTTCCATCTCACTGGTGTTGAGGTTACAGCGTCTCCTGATGTGAGAACAATTTTCAAAATGCTATTCATCTCTTTTCCTTTCTTTACGTCTACCTCTGCAACTCTTCGCTCTGAATCCTTCAGCCAGATCTTGCCAGTTTTTACCTGACAGTTAACTTTATGAATGTTTGGAAAAGTTCTGAATTATTTCCTGCCTTGTCCACAATATTCTTATTAAAGGTTACCTGCTCCACCTTTCTAATCCTGGTACAGTGTCCACAGAAACCTCGTCCTCCTCCCCATACATTTTCAAAGGCGATGTCACACTTACATTTTGGTATTTTTACAACTTTCCTTTGGTCTTGATTATTATCTCTAGAAATCTGGACATGCAATTGGCAGGGTTCATGTTTTGGGTCCATAGGGTCTTGATCTCCTGAAGGAGGCGAGACACTGATGAGGCGTTGCATTCTGAGCGCCCGGTGCGCTTTGAAACCTCACGTGTACCCACATTTTCTTGCTTCCAGGCGAGAATTCCGGCTTTATCATTCTTAAAAAGGTAAGAGCCAACCATCTTGAAGCACAGAGCGAAATTCCCAAAATGATATGGTAACCAGGAAGAAAGAACGTCCTTCCCTAAAGATAACATGAGGCACACTGAGGCGGGTAGTTGGTACTCACACTGTTAGAAACACTCATCACAGTGACCAAATGTACGATGATATCCCTCTGAGAGCGTCATATATTTGTACCCATTATGAAATTTGGCTGTGTTATCGCCCTTGAAAATACATGGGGGAGAGAGAAATTTGTTTTATTCCCCCCAGACACTGCATACTCATTCCTTGGTCTTTTGTGTCATTCATAAGCTATCTGGCTGGGATGTCGCCTATATCTCCTCTACAGGACACCCCTAAGCTCTTTTTTTTTTCCAGCGTAATTCATTGAAATTTTTCTCTATTTTTAAACTTTAGATATGCATAAAATGCTGTATGCATAGACTGCAGCACAACTTTAACGATAGATTACATATTTATTAGATGCCCAGAATACAGTTTATATAGCTAAAAGTTATCCATGTTCCAACTTTTTCATTGCAGATTTCGCAGAACTTTCCATGACATTGATTTATGTTATAGCTATTGAACTCTTTTTTGCAGTTCATGTTCTCAAAGAAATTGCTTTACTTATAATTTCCACAACTATATTTCCTCTTCGAGTCCTGATTTCATCTTTGATCTTTCATGTTCTTAGGCACGTAGTCAAACTGAAGCACTTTTTTGCTGAGGGTGTATCAGGTTTGATGCTTACTGTTTCCATGTCGCTATGTGTGTGTGTGTGTGTGTGTGTGTAATTACTCATTTGTACTATACGAGGCGGGAGTTTTGCATTCATGGGGCCCCATCTTTTCAACCTCCTCTGTTTTCATACAGCTTCATAAACTTGTGTATGCTGTCTGCCCTTACTCTTTCTTCATTCACTTGACACTATTCCATCAACACTCATTTTCTATAGCAGTACTGCTGTACATCTTTTATGACAAGTTCCTTGCTTAATGTCAAATAAACGCCTATGGTGGTTCCATTCTTACATCTGTTGAAAAACTTTCAATGTTAATGTCACTGTTGATATCATGAAACTGGTTTAAAAACTTAAAGGTTGTGATCAAGTCACCCTTGTTCTTCTGTCTTCCATGATGGACAAATCCTCAGATGACCCCCAACCCTTTTTGAGAAGGTTTTCCTGACATGAGGCCTTTGTTCCCTTCTTCTATCAACAAAATAATATATCCATCGAAGTAGCCCCTCCCTTACTCCTACCCAAAAGATCCAGCTTCTCTACCAGCCTCTCGTGTGGTACAATATCAAATGTGTCCTGGCGTTCCAGAGAGACCAACTAAAACGGAGCTCACGCTGTTATATAAGTCCAGGAGGTTTGTTAGATATGATCTACTTTTCCTCAGTCCGTATTTTCTCACGCTTCAGTAGTTTCTCCTTTGCATATATTCATCTAGTTGCTTTCTGATTATTTTTTCCAGCATTTTACAGACCACACTCGTCACAGAACCTGGTCTGTAGTTCAGTGTAACCTCCTCCTCTCTTTTCTTAAAGCTGGACATGAAATTTGCCCTATTCTACCCCACTGGACTTGACCTTCCTCTAGTGACATCTTGGACAGCTTTCCAGGAGGCTTTTCAAACTTACCTACACACTTCTCAAGCACAGATGTAGAAACCTCATCAGCTCCACGAACCTGTTTAGTCTCGTCTAGATACTCTGATGGTCCCTTTGACCTCCTCCGCCGCCCATCAAACTGATGTTGAGGCTGTAGTTTCTTCCACTGTGAAGACACTTTCGAATTTATATCTTCAACTATGAATACACTTTTGAACTTTTACCTTCCACTGTGAATACACGTTTGAACTTGTCATTCGTCTCTTCTCATATCTTAGTCTCATTCTTTATTTTGCCTTTTCTACTGTACTTATGTGATTACAGTCTGTGTTTTATTGGGGAAAAAGTGTTACACTGGTTTTGCCTTACCGTTTAACCTTATTAATGTAAGATTTCTTTATTCCTTTATGTACACACACACACACACACACACACACAAGCCATGTGTGTGTGTGTGTGTGTGTGAGCTACGGTGTGAAAAATACTCTGGAGGGAAGGGCGAGGGGAGGGGTTGGGGGGAGTGTGGCCTAAGACTTTAGTGAGTCGCCGGGTTAATGTCTAATTTCCTTTGTTCTTGTTTTGCAGGTAAGCTCTTCTGACGGCGGCGGCGGCGAGGATGGAGGAGGTGGAGGCAGGACAGGGGGAGCTGGCTGCTGCAGGCAAGGCCACTGTTGCTCGCTGTTGATACGTCCCCTGCTGTTGCTGCTGTTGTTGTCTCTGGCCGGGAAAGTAACAGGAATTGAGAGTGTGTATGTGTGTGATCACTGTTTGTGGTTACTCTTTATGTGTTACTGGGAGGGAGTTGTACACTCGTATTGCTCCGTCTCTTAACCTTGTATATGAGTACCATATCTTTACTCCTATTTATGTATGTACACACATACACATCCCAACCTAATCCAGGTACCCATTTATCGCCCAAAGTCGAGGGGAGGATGAACACCTGGGTTGGGTGTATACCGACTGACATGCCGTGGATTCGAATCCATGCGTGTCCGACCCTGGGCTGGCCCGTGCTGACTTATGGTCAGTAACGCAAACCTCTGCACCACGGAGGTCTGGTGTGTAGTGTGTGTGTGTGTGTGTGTTGTCTCTACGTCCACGCCAGTGTTTAGATCTATCCGATATCTGTCTATACTGTTGTATTTATTATTTTTCTTTTAGTTCTTCAAATCTCACAAATTATGGTCAGAAAATTCCAGACATGGCTCCCAGCAGCGGTACCTGGGCACCACACCAAGTGTCAGGGATGACAGATCTCGCGTCACCTGTGACGAGATTTAGGTGATTTAGCTTGTTGTCTGGCCAGTAGCTGGGGTACGTGTCACAAACATACCACACACTGCGAAACGCGGAACTGTTTCTGTATAGTGGTGGAAGCGCAAGCGCTGGTAAGTGTGGTGGTGGCTGTGGAGGTAATAGTACTTCACTCGTGGGATTTATGGATACAGATGACCCATACAGGGTTACGTCTAAGATGTTAAGGTGATTTAGATTAAAGATGTGGTGGTATGTGGTTAGAGTTGATCGTATGGGAGGCATGTATGGGAAAACGGTAAGTCCATGCCCCTCCCCAGCACCTGCCCCTCAACTCCTGACACCAAAACACACACACACACACACACACAGACTACTTTAAGTACTACTACTGTCATCAAGTAGAGAGGTAGGAAACGGTCGAGTGTTAGCCCCGAGGACCGGTCAACACCAGGAGTACAGAGAGAGAGAGAGAGAGAGAGAGAGAGAGAACATAGACCACGTCTGCTAATTGTCACCTCAGGCAACACCGTCTCCACCTTCTCCTCCTCCTCCTCCTCTTCGTCATCTTCCTCCTCCCCCTCCTCCTCCCCCTCCTCCTCCACCTCCTCCTCCTCTTGACTCCTTGGGTCCTCCTCCTCGTGTTTGACAACTTAAAGGGGAGCGGTGTTTCTCTCTCAGGTTCAGGCAGATGCCTCGGGTGCCACAATGTCTAAACTTGCACGCTCTTCTTGTTTATTGCCATCTCCAGGGGAAATATGCATATGTATATCTCACTTTAGTAACACACGAAATTTCCTGCTATATTTGGGCTTAGGGAATTGTGTATATATATATATATATATATATA